>SOMO01000072.1:453263-523795 GCA_028128575.1 Paedocypris carbunculus
TCTCTCTCTCTCTCTCTCTCTCTCTCTCTCGCCCTCTCTCCCTCTTTCTCTTTGTTTTGTGTCTTACTACTCTTCTATCTAAAGAAAAAATAGATTGCATATCTATAAAAGAAGAGAAGACAGAATAAAGACCTCAAAAATAAAAGTAGTCATGAAATCCCCGTTTTACACGATTTCGCCGATGCGTTTGGCAGCCGCAGGTGATTCGCGGCGAAGCGCTGAGGAGATTGTGTTTGATCGTCGCCTCCGCGTGTGCGTCGCTAAAGCGCTACGGTGTGACAGCGTTTAGTCAGGCTACAGCGCTCGGAAAACACAGCTAGTCGGGAGAAACGCTACACTGTTTTCAACACTGTCACGCTGCTGAAAAATAGATCTCATTATGTCTTAGCGTGAATAAATTGCCCACCATATGGAATACAGAGGTTCATTATTAAAACCCATGCTAATTAATCTCCTAATTAACTTTTTCCCAATGGTTGGACAGGGGAACTGGATTATGTGAACAGCAGCTTATCATAATGGCTATTAGAAGCACGACGGAGACGTATCTCGGTGGTTTCTCCGTGTGAAGGGTGAGCGGGTGATGAACTGAAGCGGTCAGTGGAGCAGATGAAGAGGTCACAGAGTNTTGCAATTCGTCTAATCCGTGCCACGAGTTCGTGAATTCAGACAAACATTTTTTTTTTACAAGTGATAAACTATTGTTAATAAATATAATAAAAACATTTTACAAAGTGGTTGTTTAAATTCCCATTGGTAATTGTTTATAAAGGTACAGTTTATAATAATCAGTGCTGTCAAAAGTAGTCACTTTCGTTACTTCGTTGGAAGTAGAGTTACTAGAGTTAAAAAGTACTTCTGTGAAAGTAAAAGTAAAATACCCAAAATTCTACTAAAAGTAGCATTACTAATACTGATAAAACTACTTTTAAGTATAAGAGTAAAAGTAATGCGAGGGAAAAAATAGCGTTATAGAACTGTATTGTTCTATTAAATTGTTGTAATTACATTGAAAATTAATGCATTTTATTACAAAGCTTCTGTGTAATCTGCGTGGCCTCAAGACATTAAATCACACAGGCTTCTCTGAGGTTGATAAATCTGTAAAAACTTGTAACAAAACAATAGTCTTCTAAATATGAATGTTCGAAAATCTAGCTTCAACATTACATTATCTCCTTTATATCTAGTATAAGATAAATCATATCTTTCAAAGTCTCACAAAGATACTAACTGAAATGTTTCAGTATTCACGTGAGCTTTGAGATCTTTATTACACAGTGAGACGTATTGAGCTATTGTGCTCTTTGAGACTATGAGTTAAACTGTGAAAAGCGCCTTACAAATGCCAGAACTTGAACTTAAGCTTTACACACGGTCACTGCGCCTCACACCTGTCCTGACTGGGACGATTTGTTGAACATTTGTTTGCCCTTTTACCCGCATTTTTGTGTCTGTTCTAACGGTGTTGGTGTGTGTGCGCAAGCGTGCACGCAGTTTGTGCTCTAACCCTATTGACACTAATCGAATCCATAAAGCCGCTGTTCTTCCTACAGCTCAAGTTAGCAATCTTCAGCATTTATGTTTATTCATTGATCTAACGCTACAATATCAAAAGTACATACAACAAAAGTACAGAATATTTGTACGATCAAGTAGGAGAAGAAACGATAGATATAACGAATTTTTTAACGCTCATGTAGCGCGGAAAGCGTGCGGAAAGTTTTTTTCCAAGTTAGCTGTAGTTGTGGTGATATTCAAGCTAGACCGCTCAGGCTCACTTCACTCACTCATCTCTACAGATATGCAGATTTGTACAAATGTTCTTGTTTTTGAGCAGGAATTGGCCGTTTGATTGTGGACTGCTCTCTTCACCCAATTATTTTACCAATGTGGCACATTGGTAAGTCTTCCATGCCGACAGACACATAACAATTTACATGAATCTATAAGTGCTCTGAGCTTCTCACAGTCAGTTTTGCATCTTTAACTATTCAGGTATGAATGACGTCCTCCCAAACGATCCTCCATACTTTCCTCGAGTTGGAAAGGTCAGTGTGCTTTCATCTCACATGAAACCGTTCCGTAGAGTTTCTGATCTGATCATATGTTTTATGTGCAGCAACTTACCGTTTTAGTTGGGAAACCGTTCACGACCCGGCACCTGGTCAATTCCATGAGAGCAGAGAATATAAGCACGGTAGGAGCTAACGCCATTTGTTTAGACCCTGAAGTGTTTTAAAGCCCTGCTTTTGAAAACAGGCGTTTAAAAATGGCTCAGAAAATGAACTCGGATAAATCTTTAAGAATGCTCCTTTGTAAATGTAAAATTCTCATTGTTAGGTCAAATAAAGGTTTTCTTCTTTTTCTTCTTCTTTGGGATGATGTGTAAACTGAAATGTTAACAATTTTGTCAGCAAATAAATTTTAGGTTGACAATTAGTTTTTTATTGCTCACAAGTGTGATTAATCCTTGTCACACTTTTGTCTTTGCCCTGAACTACAAGAAAAATGTAAATTAATCCGGTACGATTGGCTATGATAAATCACCGTTTTATGCAAAAACATAGTTCATCGTTCTATTATTCTACTCTGGACACTCCTGAAGGTCAGAGGGTCCATCCTGTTTTCCCTACTCGACCTTTACTGTTCCAAATGCTATTTTGTCTTTTTAATGTAACATGTCTTTGTTTTTTCAGGTGGAAATGCGGAAAGCAGTGACTGATTTCATTCAATGCGAGTTTCACAGTTTAAAGTCTCAGGCCGAGGCTCTTCATCAGAAGTACAGCGACACATGACCCTGAAAGTGCTGAAGAACACCAACGACTGTGAAGGTTTCACGGAGCATCTCTGAGCTCACACGCGTAATGGACGCCGCTGAAGCCGTGAGCCACGGGGTGATGAACAGATCGTGATGCAGAATGATTTTCAAGTCCTCAGGATGTGTTTTGTGACAGTCGTCTCTTCTCAAGTATTCGGTGGACAGGACGATTTAACAAATTCACGTGTGCCTGTTTCCTGTCTCCTTCACATGTCGCCTTTGTATTTCATCCAATTATAGAACAGAATAAAAATCATGTCTAATATTTAAATTTCTCTCTCTCTTGGGTTCGTCTTTTGTTTCTGAGTTATAATAATCACAAATGTCAATAATCTAGTTGTGAAAACTAGCATCCCTTTAAATTTAATCCACACAATGTGTTTTTGGGTGGTTTGAACTTTTGGTGCATTGCTACTTTATATATAAATTGTATGACATCTACATCCATAAAACCTCACTTCAAATCCCGAAGATCTTCTGAGTGAAGGAGCAAAAGGCCAAAGAAGATGACAATCATGATATTTTCACTTTTATTCGTACATTTTACATAACAATCATGCTTTTTCATATGACACCATTAAAATACATCTCCTATGTTTCCTCGTAGGCAGTGTAACGATTAAAAATATTTAAAACGGCAGTACAACTTTTCTTTTCTCGTCAATATGATTTCTGTCGGGTTTGCACTTAAGAGTTCCGTTTTATTGCAGAAAAACGTCCTTTTTTTTTTTGAAGAATTTCAACATTTAGACATGAACATAATATAGACATTCACAGTTACGTTTCACACGATACAGTTTTACACTTAGGTTCCAGATGAAACTGAATCTCTGTGATGTTCACAGGACAAAGCCGTTTCCTGTCGGATCCTTCCGGAGCTCTTCACCTTCAGGTTGTCCCTACACTTGTGCTTCTTTTCATTTCGGGGCAGAGAAACACTCGGAGTGTCAATTACAAAAAAAAATTCCGTAATTATGTGCTTGTGCTTTAAATTTAGTGATTGGTGTTTAAAAATAGTCTGTCTTTATAAAACAGGGCACAATCGGACTGTGCTTGGAACGCACAGAAGAAGCGTATTCGGAGCCCATGTTTGATTCCTGAGGGACGTGTAAACAGCACACTTGATTAGCAGACGGCGCCGCCCGCTTTTCTGCCCGCCACTTTCCCGCGGTAGGATTTTGGTCCTTCGGTTACAACATTGATATACAAAGCCTTTATAAATAACTAAAGAAATGTCTCATTCACAGACAGAAGTTTTTTTTTTCTCTGGAAAATGAACAGTAACAGTCTCTCGGCAGAAATACAAGGACGCATGAAGGGTCACGGCGGGCTTCAGCCACTGAGAACTGCTTGTGCGTCAGGTAGGTCTTTTTTTTTTTTTTTTTTTTTTTTTTTTGCTTAAGATAAACTTTTTTGTCCAAATGACCCGAAATATCACAGTCCTGCATATTTCCAGTTAAATACTCATAAAATATTTCTGCTTTAGTCCCAGTGCAACACAGAAACGGTACAGACCTCACGTAAACAGCGTACGCACTATCCCTACGTCAAACTCACGGGAAACCTCGAGTCGAGACAGATTCACACAATACACAGGATAGTCGCTTTTAAACACTGACGCCTCACATTTTCAAAACTTACTCCTTAATGAATGAGCTTTGTAAATGCAAGTTTACAGATGTGTGTGTGTGTTGGTTTGTGGATACGTGAGTGTGTGTGTGTGTGTGTGTGTGTGTGTGTGTGTGTGTGAAACCCCTGGAGGTAGATGATTCTATTACTCTATAAACATGGAAGTCCTCTTTGATTGCTCTCTGCTGGGGTGCGTCTCTCCACTGCATTAGACGTTGGCATCGCTGCTGACGTCTGGCGGAGAAGTCTCGGCTTGCGGCTGTGGTGGCAGGTCCGGCTGCTGCGGTGGCAGTGGCGACGGCTCCGGGTGCTGCTGCTGCTGCTGCTGCTCGGTCTGTAGGTGCTGCTGCTCTGGCCCGTTCTTCTGGGCTCGCTTCACTGCTGGGGGCTGCAGCATTATCCTGATCCGCTGGAGACAAAAAGTGATTTGTTAGTAAAGCAACCACATGGTTTCCTGTGCATGCCTTGGCTCACCTCTTTATATGTGCCCTTCAGAGTGAGGAACATGTAGACCATGTAGCCAGGAATGAGAACCATGGAGGACAGAGCCATGAGCCAGCCCACCCCTTGCCCCCATTTGGGGAAAACATAGTTGTTCATGGTGAGAGGAACCATCTGGACAGCGCTGAAGAGGAACACGCCCTGAAAAAAAAAGAGTTTAATTCACCATTCTGGCAACACTTCATGACCACAGATGACATGTTAACTTCAAATTTATGAGTACTATTTAATCATCTTGGACTCAATATCAGACGTCAAACAACTGATAAAAATGCCCGTCATGCCACAAATGTGCATGACTGATTTTTCATTTATAACAAGTGGAAAGTGCATTAGAGATCAGACATTCGTGAGATAGACCAGTCTCATCAAGACGTACAGATTAGATACAAACCATTGAATCCCAGTAAACGGGGTAATTGTTCAGCGGTTCTACCAAATCGTTGGGGCTTTCACTGATGTCGTACTATCGTGCTATGTTCCTCTTACTGGGAGTATCATTGAGCTGTTTACACTTTGTTTTGAGACGTTTTTGCTGCATTGACTCATGAGATACTTAAGGCTGGCGTTTTTCAGGTTCAGGAGTGTCCAATCTTAAGTAAAAAGATCTTTAAGATTAAGATTTTCAACTTTCCTTAAGTAAACTGAACCCACGTTGGTGCGTACGTACAGCAAGGTTACTGTATTGTATAGTTTTGTATTATAAAGTGGAACTAATTCAAACATAACATCCGTTTGAGTATGTGTACATATAAATACAGGGGCAGGAGGGAGAAAGAGAGTAAGATGACTTACAGTAACTACCAGAGGAGTAAAGAAAACCCAGCACAGTTTCCACCACAGACAAGGTTTGTATCCAATCATTTCCTGGATGTTGTCGTAGAACTTATTCACCCCTGTAATCACACCACAATTCATTACGATTTACACAGTCTCACACAATAAGGATAGAAGAAAAGACAAGTGACTGAAACTATACTTTGGTTGCAGTTTATACACTACAAACTATAATCTTCTCACTACGGTTTACTCAGATACAGGAGGATCTCGGCTGCTGAGAAAATGACAAGTGTTGTTTTTTATGCAAGACTTTTGTGTGACATTGCTTCATTAGTGCTCCCATCTTTGTGCTAAGGTTAAAGTAACAAAAAAATATTTGGTAAGGATGATGATTCACAATGATTAAATTAAGTTTATTAAAGATACAGTCTGTCGTTCTATTCAGGCAGAGTAGTGCAGCGCCGCAAATGTGAAACTTCAACGTAAATGTAGCTGTAGTGAAATGTAGCTTGCGCGAACGCTACTCCGCTACTTGAGCAAAAAAATAGCTTCGCTATTACAATATACATTTGACCCAATGGGGCAACTTCGTGGATTTTCATTAATCAGGCTACACCAGTCATTCACTGGTTTGATGACGAACATCAGTCACTTTCACATTAGTCAGATCAGGCCTGAGTAATAGTATCTACTACCTATGGGTGGTTATTCAGTACGTGTCCCAGGGTGCCATGGGTGGCTAAAGTGCATGTGCTAAGTGGAGCCTCGGTTAACCAAACCAGAGTCAACAGTGGGACATTGAAGAGAAAGAGATCTAGCAGTGCCTGATCAAAGTGGTTACAAATCGACCTGAACCCCAAATGAACTCTCCACGGATGGGTCCTTGTCTCACTACGGCATTCGTAGCTGTATGGAGAACACCTGGGATGTAGATGTGTCTCACTGATGACTCTACAGACAGATGTGGCAAGCACGAAAGGGCTTATGGCAAGAGCGGACACCCCATTGATGGTTCACACATGCAGTGTCACCTTGTTGTTCATCCTTGCCAACACATGCTCATCATTGGTCCCCAACTAGAGTTTCAGTAAAATCGAAATCCCAACCATTCTACGGGCCTGATCACTGAGTCTATGCAAAGGCTTAACTCCCGTCTGGACTGGGCTACAATGAGCCATTTGAGATAATTGAGTATCCGTATAGCCAGCACCTTTTCTGCTACCTTTAACACAAGGCAACATACCCATACTGAAAGGTCCTGTGTAGGGCTCTCCTCATAGGCTGTGTCTTCTCTGGGGGTGCAGATAATTTAACAGCAAATAATTTAGCCTTTAAATGCTCCTGTGCTCCCAGTGATGACATTGTTGTGCCCAGGGTGTTGGGCCTTTAGAGCCGCACAAACTCCTGTAGAGTGCACGCCACCTTTATCCAGCTCTTTCAGCATTTTGGCCTGATACTCTTGTAGTATGGCCAAAGCGTGAAGGGTGGATGTAGCCTGTCTCTCTGTCGGCTTTCCCAGTGAAAGATGACGTCAGTGTGGCTTGTACGGTAGCTTGGGGCAGTCCTTCCAGAAACTGCCTGTTGCGGACACAGGTGTCTCACCAAGATCCTCAGATTTGCTGATATAGGATGCCTTTTTTAAAAAGATGTGTCACAATAAGGGCCTTTCTTAATGTAGTGTTCTAATATTTTGATGTCCCATTTGGTTTTCTTTGGGAAAGAAGAGGAAAGATTGTGTGTTCGACGTGACTTCCGTGTGAAATTGGAATTAACTTCTGTTTTGACAGTGAAAACCGTTTGCTATTGTTTTTCATATGCAAATTCATGCAGCCATTTCACATTTTCTCAAATTGTTTTCTGTTGAATGCGCAGAAGCTAATCAGACACACTGCTCCACGTATTGTCAGTAACAGAACTTTGAGTGGATTGTTTCCTGTTCTCATTCCTCATTCCTAACATATTCTCAGAGATCGTTTTTTTATACAAATGAGGCATTTGTTTAATACCTTTGACAACTAACCCTGCAAATCAATCATTTGATTTTATATTTCTCACCCAAACTCAAGAGATTTCAAACACTGCTTATACGGGTGGGAGGAAGAGTAAATAAAACTCACCGTAACACCAAGAGATGGAGATGCACTCGAAGAACACAAGAAAGAGCAGACACATCCCACTGGCTGAGTAATAGTCGAAGAGCTTGAAGACATACAGGCCTCCCTGACACACACACACATACATCAGTCATGCACTGACTCATCCACAGTCAGATGGGTCAGGGAATGTAAGTCATACCTGCGTGATGTTGGACAGACCGATGGCATAGGACACCACGCAGACACAGGCAATAAAGATCTCCCTCCGCTTGCGCAGCATTCGTGGAAACTCATCCACCAGAGCCGTGATGAAGCCTTCCACCGTACAAAACTGCACACAATAATACTCTGTTTTGCTCTCTGTCTCTGTGCATGCGTGTTTGTGTTTGTACAAGCATTTAGGTCAAAGTGGGGCCCTGAATGCAAGGTGTTATACCATAGTCCGGCCCTACAGGCACTTGTGAGAAGCATTGGGGCCTGTATGAGGATCAAACAATGTGTTATAAGGGAGAGGTTACAAGTCTGCTGCAAAAAATAACTCTTTGTAAGTTTTGTCAACATTCACAACCAAGAACTTGCTAAAGGAAATCTTTGAGAAAGGGTACATTTAGGGGAAATGTAGAAAAAAAACCAATAGAGCACTATGCTGGCGGGGCAAGCAAACACAAATTAGATGAACTATAGATAATTTAGCCCTGATTTCCATTGCCTAGTATTTTTAACTCTGACATCTGAGTTTTCTGAACTAGGTGATGTTCTATTTGACATACTGCAAATGGACGTTCTGTCTGAGCAGTCATTACACTTTTATTATGTGGTGTAGTGTGAGCTAGTGGTAGGGAGTTGGACCTGACACTCTTTAAAGCATTGCAGGCTTTAATCCCAATTCAGTAGGTTCCACAACAAAACAAATACAAAAAATAACTCATAGAACAGAAAACTGTCTTTAGTTACAAAAAGGCAGACTTCATTGTCTGGAAGTCTACTTGTTCTGTCAGGACTGATCAGGGCTGGGGCAATAGAAAGAAACGTCTCGTTCAAGTACATCAGGGAACTGAGGTTATACAAGTAACCAGGACGTTATCTGTCTGTCTGTCCACGTTCTGTCTGGACTAACTGTTTGGAGAACTGAACACAAGGGCCACTTCAGAATTGTAACCGGCTAATATTCACTGCGGACTTACCAAAGTGCAGCGCAGATCTTCTGGGGAATAAAATGAGCCTATGGGCCCATAAAGCCAAGGGACACTCACCCCAGTTGCAGAGACCACCATATGTGTAACAGAACATGGTATGAGCAGGTCTTATTCAATAGAAAACTCCGATTGACTTATTGTCAACCTCTGAAAGTAGGCCTGAGGGATTCTCTCTTAGGGGAAACACTGGGGCCACCACTTGTCAGGGCTTCCTAGTGGAGCACATGCCAGGTGCCAGGGAATACAGAATACAGAGAAGCCTCCAAGCTGGAGATCTCTTTTGTGATGAGCGGATTGGTTAGTGTCCTAGCCAACTTCGGTAGGAGCACTTGAACAAAAACCTGATCCAATCTTTGGGACTTACACTCTGTCATGTGTTACCTAGTTCCACTGCAGAGAATCTGCCTAGATACTGACCCATTGTCTAGGTTGTAAAACCTGGTGAAGGAGTTAGCTATAGCCCAGTTAGCAGCATATATCTGTGAGGGAAACTCATATTGCAACTGCGTGTGAAGACGTTATGATCCGAGTGGGGTTGGCTCTTGCAATCAGTGGGCAACGTATGTAATGGCATGATAGGGAGTGGAAACACAGTCTTCCCCTTCTATTCTCTACCGAAACGGATCAAAAACTGATTTGAGCGTCTGAAGCTCTCAGTTTGCTGCAGGTAGGCACGGACTGGACACAACTGATTACCAGCTGGGACTTCTTCCTTTGAAGGAAGAGCCTGTGTTGTCCCTACATGATCTCCTAATGGAGTCATGGGCACTTTGGGCACGTATTAAAGCCTGGGTCTCAGCACTACGTGCAAATCGCCAGGATCAAAGGACAACCACTGATCTTTTGGACAATCACTTAACCAAAGCTAGTGGTAAATGTTGAGCAGTCTTCAGTGAAAACTGAAATTTTTTGACTGATTTTTTGACGTTTTTAAACATTTTAGAAGCATTTTCATTTGGCTCGAATGGGGCTTATCTCAGTGGAGGGTGCACAAGCCTAGACAATAGTTTACTGTTTGTGGCAAATTAGTCAATGTCACGCCTCATCCAGTGGCAAAGATGTGGTGGTTCCAGATGGCTGACTGAGGATGCCAGATCGAGCCCTATGCCTGAGAATGGAGATCTGCACTCAAAGACAGCTTCCTCTGAGGTGACTTTACCAGAGCTATTTCATCTTCAGTGAATCAGAAAAATAAAAATTAAATCTGATCGAATTGACAATTAATTGAAATCTTAGCTAAAATTCCTGACTAAACAAATCCTGACCCATTCCTGTAAGCTTCTTTCAACCAGCAAAATGCATAGATCAAATACACTCAACTTCAGCATACTGTGTGAATTTAATCCTCATTTATGACATTCTCATTTATGAACAGAGAAATGTGGGAATGCTGGTGAATGAGAGATTTGGGAATGTTGGTGAATGCTTGTGGAACGAAAGCCTTTTTTTCTTCCTGCTGAAGAGTGATGTAACTGAAGGCAATCATCTGCAGTAAATTCACCTGCCTCCATTCAGGAGTTTATTGTGAGTGATGTCAACAGATAATAAACCTGCTTCAGAAGTAATAAAATCAGCACCACACATCAAGACCAATGTGCTTAATACGTATGTCTAACTTCATCCATTCATCCAAGCATCCTTCATCACTTGCCTACTTCAGCAAATCTCTAGCTTGATGACAACACTCTGTCTCATACATACAGGAAATTTAACAATTTATCTGACAATAACTATTATATGTGAATCCCAGGGAAATTTTAAACTATGCAGAGATACACCCAACTGAGTTATGAAACCAGTGTGGTGGAGCACAGCGCCACCACGTGGTTAGGTTTATATTACTTTACAATTATTCACTAAAACTTCACAGTTTAATTTGTCCCTCGGAATTGAACAAATAACATTTGCTATTGCAAACATGTAATGTCCCAACTGAGAAAAACACGGAAAACTATTTTTAAGTTAAGAATCTTTCCATCCATACACCAGTCTCCCAAATTATCAACCGATATGTCCGGTACAGGACCATAAACAAATCAAAATATTATTGAATGCATTTAGCATTATTTCAAACCAAATATAACTTGTTTTTAAATTGCATTATTATTTTTCCTATTTATTTATTTATTTAGTTTGTCTAATAGTTGTCTAGTCTAATTAGTTGAAGTCTAATATGTTCACTATTTCCATTTTACATCCAATATGCATACAGTACTTATTGATCTCAGTTGGATCTTGAAGATGTGAAAACCTCAGCAGCAGAGCGGAGAACATGTGTTTGCTAGGAGCATCGGCATCCGTACAGGCATGATCCAACTTCAAATAATGTGAGTGGCACCATGCTGAGTGCCCATGTTTTTGGCAGGAGATGTCAGTCTCATGCAACTATAGGTCACAGGAAAAGAATGTAATTTTCTCACCTGACTATCAATGCCCAGCATCAGCAACATCGAGAAGAACAGAATTGCCCACAAAGGAGAGATGGGCAGCTGTGTCACAGCCTCGGGATATGCCAAAAACGCCAACCCTGGTCCTGGAAAAACATCAAATCAACATGCCTATTACAGACACCGCCATTGCTACAGAAGAGTCAAGATCATGGGGTCACGTCATCACCTGATGCAGCAACATCCGCGATCGGCCTTTTTGTCACATGCGACATGAAGCCCACAATGGAGAAAATCACAAAGCCAGCAAACATACTGGTGAAGGAGTTGATGCAGCACACGATGATGGAGTCCCTGTAGGAGAACGAGCTGCTTAATGTCAAGTATAGTGAATTAAAATCTATTATAGGATGTGAATGGTAAATACTGTATGTAATCTTTATATAAAATGTACCCATTATGGGCTGAAATGTTATACAATTGAATATTGTTTTATCAAATGTACCAAGACATGATTTTTACTATTTTCCTAAAATGTAATGTTACATTTAAATACTAAGTATTCATTAATACTAATATTAAGATTTTTAACAAAAAATGTCTTAAATGAATACTCAATACAAAAACCAATAGAATTTAAGAACGTGTGTAGAATCTGTTTAGCCATGTTTAAGTTTGAACCTGATAGTATAAAAGTTGAAAAAAGATCTTTGGTTCAGCTTTCCAAGTAAAGTTTCAGACAATTGTATCAAAAGCCTGTCTAAATTCAACATTTCTTCAGACTTTATATTTCGCCAAAAAAAATTCTACAAAATGAGAGATACAATCTCTCTGCTGGGTGACATTACAGATTACGTAAGAACATAGATTACATAAGCAATCTCTCCATAAGTTGTTTAAAAATCATTATACCTCAAACTGCCACGTGAAAATGGGCAATTGTATTAAAATAATGGGCATTAAAAGCAGCAGGCGTAACCGTATTCGGCCCCTTTAAGGACCTGAAACCTGAAAGTAGCTGTAGTTTTGTTGAATACTGCTTGAAACAAGTTAAGTCCTGCTCATACCTGTACACGTTGTTATGAAAACTGTTGTAGCTGCCAAGAGCGATGAGAGAACCCAGGCCCAAACCATATGAGAAAAAAATCTGTGTCGCTGCATCTAGCCAAACCTGCAAAGAAACCGAGAAATAGTCAGATTGTTTGTCTTTGTTTCCCTTGTAAACACAGCTGTTTGTTTGAAATCACCTCAGACTCCTTCAGCTTCTCAAAGTCAGGAGTGATATAGAACAAAATACCCTCTCTGGCCCCAGGCAACGTCACTCCTCGGATGAAGAGGATGAATAGCATAAAGTATGGGTAAGTGGCAGAGAAGTAAACCACCTGCAAACACATTGAACATTGACTCGAGGCAGCTTCCAGCAGTGAGATCTCTAATATAGTGCTTCCCACCTTCCCAGTCCAGCTGACACCCTTCCAGATGCAGAAGTAGACGAGAACCCAGGCGATGGCAAGCGTTATTGCTAAAGGCGCACGGATCTCGCCAGGCTTTTCCAGACCATCCGTTATTTGGTGCACATTCCGCCTGTACAAACACAATCGAATTGCACTTGCTAGCCACATTGACTTTGGGGAGGGGGAGGAGGGGACACCATTGACTCAAAGATTCATTTGTAAAAGAAAGAAACAAACAAAAAAAAAACACTTACTCCCAAAACTCCATGACAGCGCTAGTGAGATTGGTGGTGTCCACGATGCTGTAGTTGCTGTAGCATCGTTCTGTGTTCCAAGGATTGTTGCAGGATTTCCATGGAAGATCCTGGAAAACACATTCGTTTGCATTCTTGCCTTGATATTTGACAATGATATTTGAGAGTTACTTATCACTTTTCCATTATTCCAAACGCATGAAACACTTACAGTGGTAAAAGAGTTGTACAGGTAGTAAATGGCCCAGGCAATGATGACAATGTAGTAAATGTTTAACCAGAATGAGAGAACAGCGGCTGCCAGACCCACACCTTCAGTCAGGACACAGGAGTTTAGAACCAAGGCTATAATGAGCAGGCTTCAAACCCGCTTGGATGTGACGCAGAATTACCTTTGAACATTGGAGCCAATTTCCAGACGCCCAGGCCACCGATAGACGTGTACTGTCCGAGAGCGCATTCCAGAAAAAACAGCGGAACTCCCGCAAAAATCAGCGTCAGAAAATACGGTATCAAGAAAGCCCCTAGACACAGAGAGACAGACAGAGAAAACAGCCCGTGAACACACAGATCGAATCTCCAGATCCCCTCCGACTCCTGGCGCTCTTACCTCCGCCGTTTTTCCCGCACAAATACGGGAATCTCCAGACGTTGCCGAGTCCGATTGCGTAGCCCACACACGACAGCAGAAAATCAAATTTACCGCCCCAAGTTTCTCTGTCTGGGATATCTTTCTTCTTCTGCGCGTCGGGCTTGGCGTCGTCCGTTTTGGGTTTGTCGTTAATTGTTATCACACTGAGTTCCGTCACAACTTGTCCGTCGGTGCTTTTGGGGTCTGTCGCCATGTCTCTGATTTCAGACAGCGGCCAAATCCACACGAAACCACACCGCTTCGGCTGACCTGACAAACCAGCTCGTTGTTATCTTTTTTGTTTCAATTCAATTCCATTCATTACATTACAGTATTATCAATCAGCGTTTGTTGGTCATTTTGAGAAATAAACAGTAGAGCTTTTTTGTTTCTTTTACTAGAAGACGACACACACACACACACACACACACACAGAATAACAATAAATGTCTCAGGGAAATAAAACTGTGTCAACAGAACATTTTGGAAAGCTCTCCATATTTTAGCACTCTTTGTCGCTTGAATACATTATGTGACTCGAATAATAATTCCTCTAGTATGTATATATACAATTGCATGCATACATAATGCCATTGGGCAGCAACACGCAGATGGATGTAAATGAAGTGACACGGTGAGGTCAACCTGCTGCTCGCCTTCTCGTCTCGAACCAGCATTTGCATTCCTCTCGTGATGGTTTCCGCGCGTTTCACGTGTACTCACAGTGGATCTGGATTGTGTCCCTGAGGCGGCAGCGTGTCCGTGTGAAAATCGCGCAGTGAGAATCCGCTGATTGCGCTCCGACTTCTGAACTTGCGGCACCGAGCAGCGACTGTCTGAGATCAGCGGCTCCTCAACATCTCCAGAGCCTCAATGTCATGTGAAAGTCAACACCCCTCCTCGCCACCACCACCACATCCACCACCACCACTGTCAACCCGCGGCAAAACATCCACGCGCGCGCACATACACTCGTTATCCGCGTCTCTTCCACCAGTCAGTCTGTGGCGTAAAAACGCGACGCGATTCTTCACTGCATTTTATTATCTCGGATGAATTGCAATAGGAATTCGAACAATTTGGTAATGTGAGTGGACATGACACGCACGCGCGCCAGTACGTCATGTGCGGAGCGGTATTGTGCGAGAACATAAAAGTTCTGGAGCTTTCTGTGTAAATCTCAAACTGTTTTAAATGCCGCCTCAGAGAACTGATGTTTCGTTTATGCTCTGTGCGAAACAATGCTGTCTCAAGCCTAAATGAATTGACTCCGAATACCTGCTGGAAGCGCGCAATTCGCTTCTTCTGGATCTTTTCTGGACTGTGGTTAGTTTCAGGCAGTGTATTCCACAGAACTGCGCTGTCGGTTTATTCTGCTCTCTGGCTCAGACTGAATATCTCAGCTGGCAGCAGATGGTGAAGCAATGAGGGGTGAACTAACCTGCTAATGATCCCACATGAAGTTCAACTGATCTCCACAAACTGCCCGCGGTTCCTGTAGGCGATCTGCTGTGAGAACATGGACCTGCTGTGGCCACCCGAACCGTCGCTGGTCAGTCTCTCTCTCTCTCTCTCTCTCTCTCTCTCTCTCTCTCTCTCTCTCTCTCTCTCTCTCTCTCTCTCTCTTACTAATCTCTCATTTCATAATATAGCTTGAAAAAATTGTTACATAAAATGCTCTTATTGATTTTAATAATAAGCTGGTAATTAAAAAAAAAAGGAAATGGCTGTGTTAGAGAGAGAGTGAGAGTGTGTGTGAATGAGTGAGTAGTATCTGGGCCAGTGAGATGCAAGCACTGAGTTGGATAAGTAAAGCTGGATCGTATGTGTTTGTGTGTGTGTGTGTAAAATAGAAGTCTGGTCCATCCAACCGCTTCTCAAATTTTGTTCAAGAGTGTTGCTAGGCAACAGCAAAATGGTCTCGGCCTCCTTGTTCTTATTAGAGTTTCTGCTGGTGTTTCTGCTTCCAGCAGCTCATCACTAAACGCTCCAGCAGATATCTGCACAATTACTCACACAAACAGCAACACCTCTCGACACACTGACGAGAACAGCCACGAGGCTCGTGCTTGCAAACCAATACACCTCGCGCTCATACACCATCACACCAACTGCCCCATTCAGCAGCATCACTATGGAAACCGATGTTGATGGAAGGATGCGAGACCAGCCTCCAACATCCGTTCAGTCACTCCTGCCTCAGCGGGTGCACGTGAAGTAGGTGAACTGATGGAGTTGCTTCTGAAGACAGACGAAAACTCACTCCTCTATCTACAGGATCTCCACGTAATCTAGACAGACGTGTTCATGTGATGTCACAGCTGAGTGCGTCACACTCGGCTCTCACAGGCCGCTCGTTCTGCAGGGTAGAACGTGAGGGAAACAGGACTCTTCTTTCCTCTCTGAGCAGTGTGCTGTCAGGCCCGATCTGTTCAGAGGAGCACCGGCAGCGCGCTTCACGTCAGAATTATGCTGATGAGTGAAATCTGTGCCCACAGAGAGACCGCCGGCGTTTCCAGCCTCACATTGCGCCTAATTAGAGATTCTTCTACAATGTGGGGTTGAAATTCTGCCAAACTTCTATTAGAGGTTTCAGTCAGTGCATTAATCACTGCTCTCGCAGCTGCCCTGGGTGCATTTCCTCCACTTGCCTCTGAACACACTTCTAAATTTAGATCCAACGCTTTTCTTTTGATAATATCTGATGCTCTTCTGCAAACACTCGTCTGTGGTCGGAGGGAGGGCCGCGGCTGGAAAACGGCAGCGAGAGGGTGATGATGAAGATTAGACCAAATGCACTCGGGGGCAATTGGGGATACAGAGAAGTAGATGATGAATAATCTTCATGATTAGCCAAGAAGCTTCTCATTCATGCTTCAGCATATACAGATGTGTGCCTTCACAGTCAGAAAGAAATCATTGGAGGACCGATGGCGGCCTGAGCGGATGACGCACCGTGATGTGGCGTGACATGGTGTAACACGTCTTAACGCATCATGTAATATTGGCCCTGGGGTGGGATTTGCAATGAACTTGGATTTTGTGCTTTTCGTACATTACTTCACAACCAACTTCAGTCTCCTGCTGCTTCCATTTTGCTGCTCCTCAGCATTTATCTTCTGCTAGTTGCCATAAGCGTGGAGCCATAAATAAGTAGAGAATTTCTCAAGAGGCCACATTAGGAGGAGCCAAAACAATGTCTACTGTTCATTATGCAGGTATTCAACCCAACCACACACGTTCCTGATGTTTGTATGTCCACGGAAAAAAATGTCCATGAAGTGCGCTTGGTAGTTTATGGCAAAAGTTCAGGGCTTTGGGTCGTTTCTGTGGTGAATGATTCCTTCAATTCATGTTCACCTCCGAGCAAAGTTAGTTCTGTTGTCACACAGTATGACCGTCGAATTGGTTTGAAGTACTAGTTTGAAGCGATGAAAAGGCACAGAGAAGGCATCACTGCCCATTAGCTTCAGTAGGTCCAGATGCGCGCACCTGGTAGTCAGACATTTGAAGAGGATGCAGACATCTTTACTCATGACGGCAACAAAGACCAAAACTGTCCAAGACAGTTGTGTAGAAGGGTGGTTTAAGTAGATTTAATCCAGGGGGGCTCAACGCATCGATCGCAATCCACCGGTCAATTGCGACGGTTATGTGGGTAGATTGTATGGCTGTGAAAGAATGTCAGCCTGTCATATACCCTCACTATGAAATTTGTCTTGTAGCTGACTCACTGGGCATTCAATTCGATCTTTTCAGAACAGGGTCACACACAGCTGCACTCTATCAAGCTCACAAGCTGTGTAGCTAACATCCAATTTATTTCTGCTAAACTCAAGAAACGTGTAAAATGAATGAGGAGCTGAAGCAATTAAGAAGCTGAAAACCTTAAATTTCCACACAGACAGGCAGGACAATTTTTCACAATGTCATTGTCTCATTGCCTTGGTGCCATTCCTCATTGCCATTTCAATCAAGGGAATAAAGATTTTTGACAGTTCATAAAAACTACTGCTAAACATTGACATTTCTATTGTGTATTGAACAGAAAAAATAGTTTATTGATATATAAATGCTTTGAATTTTATAGTGGGTAGACTGCTTTGACCTCTTTGTTTTAAAAGTAGCCACTGATCTTGGCAGGATAGCAGATCTGCTAGTGTCATGGCCTGATAACATCTCTCCACTACTATTGGGGGCTCGGCTACTCCGCTAGCACTTGTCAATGTTCTGACAACTTCTCCATCTTCTACATATACAAATGAGGCATGTGTCTTATTCAGGGGCCAGTGAGCGTAATCTTCTGGTATGGGGTATGCTACACTGAAAATGACGTCTTTTGTCAGTGTAGGTGGCCACTGGTCCTGTTTAAGACCCAGAAATACTGTTCCTGACCAGCACATGTGATGTTGAGTTTATAAAACGTAACAGTGATACAGCATGTCTGTGGTCAGTAATAGTGCATAGGTAAGCTACAGAACAATAAGCCCTTCTGAGGCATCACTAAACACTTGGAGCTGTTTGACCCCTGTGATTGAAGTCACCAGATATTATACCAGATATAAATACTGTCCCAGTTCATACGTCCGAAGGTCTTGAATCATGATTGTAGCATTGTACATTAATGTTATTATAAACCTTAAAAGATTCCACAAGATACTGGAAACATTCAGCAGAGATTGCATGTGCACTTTAACATTAGAGCTTCACATCATCTGTCATTCATGATGAAAATCCCCCTTAGTACCACATCCCAAAGATGCTCTATTGGATTGAGAAACAGTGACTGTAGGAGGCATTTGATTGTCATTTTAAAAAAAAAAAAACAGTCTAAGATAATTTATACTTTATGACATGGTGCGTTATTCTGCTTGAAGTAGCCATCAGAAGATGGTACACTGTAGTCATAAAGGGATGGACATGATCAGCAACAATACACAGGCAGGCTGTGGCATTGACAGAATGCTCAATTAATACTAGTGGGTCCAAAGCGTGGCAAAGAATATCCCCCAACACCATTACACAACTACCACCAGACTGAACCATTAAAACAAGACAGGAGAGCTTTCATGTCTTTGACACAAAATTCTAACCTTACCATTCAAATTGAGACTCATCAGAGAATTTTGGTGAGCCTGTGTGAATTGTAGCCTCAGTTTCTCAGCTGAGTGGAGTGGCACCCAGTGTTGTCTTCTGCTGCTGTAGCCCATTCACACCAAGTTTTGATGTGTCGTGCCCTCAAAGATGCTCTTCTGCATATCTTGATTGCTATTTAGGTTACTGTTCCCTTTTTCAAACCGTTTTCTGTAAACTCTAGAAATGTGTGTAAATCCAAGTTGATCAGCAGTTTTTGACACACTCACACAAGCCCTTCTGGCAACTACAAACCATGACATCAAAATCCACTTTCTTCCAAACTCTGATGATAGCTATGAACTGCTCCTGATTGTCTTGACCTTGACCTAAATGTGTTGAGTGGCTGCAATACTATAGATTTTGCTCGGTCAGTAGATGCGACACTGTGATGGCAATGGACAACATAGAACCATTGCTCTACCAGACATATGTCATTTCTTCCTGGCTCTCCTGGGCATGACACTGTATGGAATCGATGGCACAGCGTAGGATGTACATGTGCCAAATGGAAACATTTGCTACTCATATGTCCAATTCTTACACCCTAACATCACCACCTGCCATAATTTCTCTATATGGTAAATCTGGATATGGAGACACTTTTGTCAGACTTGTCAAGGCTGTGATGGATTTCTCAACCCTGAAGTGTCTGTCCAACTCAAGTACAACATGTTCTAGATTCTGTGTGAATCGTTGGCTGCCCCTTACCCAACATGATGGCGAAGTGGGTAGCGCTGGAGGCGCAATGAGTCTCGCCTTAGTGTGAGAAGGATATGTTTGTGATTTGGTGTTTGCATGTTCTCCCTGTGCTTGTGTGGGTTACCTCTGGGTGCTTAGTTTTCAGCCGTTCAAATATCGTGTTCAGAGTTTGGTAAATTGACCCAATGTGTGAATGAGCGTGTGTTTGTGCGATTGCTCTCAAGCCCAAAGTTGCTGGAATTTGTTCTGGCTTTCCGTGACCCAGAAATAGAAAAGCAATTCATAGAAAAAATGGGTGGAAACTCTACAAAACATATATTCCGTGCTTGCATGAATGGATTTAGTATAGATATCTTCTTGGGTTTTCATAGGGCTCATCCTTTGCTCATCCAAGTCGCACATTATGGGTTTATGGACTTGATCTGAAACCTATAACGTCTCGCTGGACTTTGAGCAGCTCCACCTTTGTCGCTCTCTGGTCTTTCTCCAGTTTTTGGGATCTTATTGTCCAAATTAAATGACTGAAGACTTGGGATAATTTTTGATAATAATGTTTTACGTACAGTGTATCCCGTGTCTGTCATTAATGTTGGACCTTGTCATGTTCCCGAGTTTCAGTGTGAGTTTCTTTATCAAATGTGTCTCATGTCATTATTGAAATGGGGTTCCCTGATCAGCTCCAAACTGTAACACTCCGTGTAAAGCTCTTCCATATTTATTATTAACCCTTACTTGTAATCTCTAAAAGAAGCGGTTATACCTTGTGCAAATTTTATGGGTCCTTTTTATCTCTTCTGTTAACGCTTTGTTAATTTACTGTGCTCTGTGACCAACTTGCTTTTTTTGGAATTATCTTCTGAGATGTTTCTTCCTTCCTGAGGGACTTCTGCACAACTGTCAGCAGTCCTTGATTCCAAAGATACTAAAGCTAGCCCGAGACCATTTCAAGACCGAAGAAAACAATGCAGGTCTTTTGTATTATATCGCAAGATTTAATGAGTTGCGTTTAAAGAATAAAGCATATTTGTATTTTTTTTAAAACGTATCAGTTTCAAAACGTATCATGCTGTAAATAAAACCAGACACAGTCGATCTTTGAACCTCAAAATCTCCTTATCTTTATACTGAGTGTTTGACCAAGACACTGACCCCCACATGCCCACCAGATGACATAAGTCTTAAGGCTGCCTTCTGGTCCCGGTTTGTGTGTGTCAATTCACTGTGTGCATTTACTTCACAGATGGATAAAAGCAGACCAAAATTTTGATAAGGTCCTGAGTGGCCATTTTCTCTCTTACATTTTTCACATATTTTATGGTGCATTTTTACTATGATTAGTAAAGTGATTGCAATTTTGTAATGTGTGATATTACTATTGATCAGTGCTGTTAATGTTACTATAATTTTTAATCGTTTTGTAATGATATGATTTCCATTTACTTTTTATTTAAATTCTTCTGCTTTGAGAATGTGTGTGGTTGCATGCATTTACACTCAAGGATGCGTGTGCATATTTTGTTTCACAGATGCATTTCAAGTCATTAAATTCAAAACATAAAAATGTTTCAATCAAAACAAACAAAAAAAGCACAGGATGAAATGTCAGTGCATTTGTGATCAGCTATTTATTTAGACATGATTACACATGTTGTAAGCATCTATAAACAAATTACATCTTTTCAGGTACAATAATAGCGGATTTTACTGTGATCAAAAATATGTGGGTCCATGATACTGTTGAGAATTGCTTTACGAAGTGGAAAGGCCTGTTTTTGGACCACACTAACAACTAACAGGATTAAAATGAGTTGATGACTGACAGTAACAAGGAGGAAGTTGTAAATGTAGATATTTGGGCAGTTTTTTTTCCTATGAACCCAAAGGCTTAATTCATTAAAAAATAGGAACAAGTTGTCACCATAACAGCATAACATTTTATGAAAGCAGTCACATAATACTTTTCTAGCTCTTGATAGACTGAACTATATTTTGGATGATCTTGAACCAAATAAATCCAAGACAAAAACATACACAAAAGAGAGTGAGAAACGCAAGCGCAAACACAGACATTATGCTTCTTCAGTGCAAAACACTGAGTTTATTGCAAAATAAAAAGCAGTGGAGGTAGAAAAGCCCACGACAGAAGTGTAAACACTCACTATTACAGGGAGAAACGTAACTTTCAATTTAACTCTTTCAGTTACTGGTACAGGCTTAATTAAGAAGCACAATACTGTGGAATCCCTTATCAGATCCTACATGAAACAAAGACACTGATCACACACAACCAGAGATGCTGCTGGGACGTTACACACTTCAGCAGGGAGCCGATCTACCTTCAACAAACATGTGAGACACAGTCATAAAAAAGGAAACACTTATTAAAGGCAAATGTCCATTTGAATGCAAGCGCGAAGACGGGCACAGAGAGCTTGTGCCGTACAGGAAGTCGGAGGCGGCGTCGAGCCCACCGCTCAGAGCCGCCACAGGAAATCAACACGGACTCTCGGCTTTTATTTGTCCTTATCGGATTCTGTCGTTTCCACTTTCAGCGAGGACTCCTCGGAATTCTCCTCGTACCTGCAGGAAACACAACAACAACTAGCTGAGTGAGTGTGTAGGTGAGAGCCAGACTAAACAAGTGAGAAAGAAAAGAAAAGAAAAGAGAGATGAACAGGGAAAAAGAGAAGAGAGATGGCATGAGTGTAAGTGCTTCTCAAATCGTGGGGCATGAACTCAAAGAGAACATGACCTCAAATAGTGACCCCCAAAGAACATGCTTTGCATGTAAATGCACTAGGTGGCAGCAGTGCACTCATCGTCAGAGCAAAGAGTACAGCACGCTGTGTTTTCCTTGTTAGTCAAGATGAACAAATATTTAATATGGAAGAAAAGCAGAGGAAGGAGACAATAAAAAGTGTGAAATGCAGCAGAACGCCAAGATGAAAACTAAAAATCTCGACGAAGCCCATTTAGCGGTTGGCGTCACTGCGACTATAGGTGGCAAACGTTAAAAATGTTAAGATATTGAGAAGCACCAGTGTAAGAACGGAGGATGTAAGAATAATGTTAACATTCAGAGGAGCCAACAGAGGCAGGAAGAGAGAGGAATACAACGAATCAAACAAAAAAGTCAGATCGGGTAAAGGACAGGAAGAGACGAAAACGAAAGAAAAGCAGATGGAAAAGGGAGGAAGATGGAAAAACACTGTGACATCACTGACACATAGATGAAGGGAAAAAGCTGGCGGCTGCTCTTTCCCTGCATAACCGCACACAGCACTCAGTGGCTGAAATGATGTGTAACAGGAAGTCTGCTGTAGGTTATGCTGCACAGACGTCCCTCTTCAGACCAGGACGCAAACTGCACCTAGACCGCGTTCAGAGGTGTGTACTACTGATGTCAAGAGCAAGAGATGTTGCCTCAGATTCTGTCAGCTGCTTATAATAATTTTATAATTATATTTATATTGCTTTTAATAATATTTTTGTGCTCCATTTGTTTCAGACTTTTTCAAGCAGGAAGTTGTAAAAGTTGTGACTTACAAAAGTACTGACTTGCCTTTGATAAATTACTGTAAAGTAAAATTTACGCTTTATATTTTTGGGCACCAATATGAGACGAGAGGAATCCAGAAGCTTTTTGACAAATTCACTTTTCTTTCTTCCTTTTCTAAACAAACCAACTACGTATTTGCTTCTTCACTCGCTGACCCTGAGGAAGATGCTCTGAAACAGTGGAGACTCAGGGTTTCCCCGTGTTCATGCATCAGTTTATCCTCTGACAGCTCCAGTGTTAGAAACTGGAAACTTTGGTGTGGCTGTTTTTTCAAACAAAAACACCGATTATAATTTCTGCTTTTTTATTTTATCTTGGAACTTATTCAATTTTTGTTTATCGAGCTCTTACCGTCATTTTAATGTAAAAGAGCTGGGGAAAAATGCATTAATTCAGCACAGCCCCTACAGCAGAGTTGTGTTCTACATTTCAAGTGCTGGTTTTGTAGTTCGTGAGCACAATCAGACTCCAGCTTCCTCACTTCTCTGTCGATACGAGAACTGCAATCACTTCACTTTCTATTTTTAATTTCCTTATATAACAATTACAACTGCAGACAAAATTACAGTTTTATACACACCAATCTACTGCAAATGTCAAATGGAGAATGTGACTGTAATTCCCCTAAACCTGTCCATTACCCCAGAGATGTATTGCATAATAAGAATGCACAATATGGAATGATATTGATTAAAAAGAAAATTAAATACATAAAAAAAATTATTCATCTCTTCCTTTGATTTTCAAAACACTCAGATCAGCTGTTTTGCATAGCGTTTGAGCTAATCCTTCATATTAATCATCATCTAATTAGTCACAGTTGCATTAATTAGTTCCTGGCACAGGACCATCCTACACACAATCATATATCCACCTTCCAAAATCAGGGGAAAAAAAAGAACACTGGATTTTCCTCCGCAACAAGGATTTACATTTATCTCCAGAAGCAATTTTTTTTTTCTGCTGCCCTCTGGTGGAACAATCTACTAGATCGGTAGCACCAGCACAAAATAAAGCAACATACATCTTTAAAAACAGTCTAAAAGTAAAAAGTCCGGATTAAAAAAACATTAGGATTAAAAATGTAATGTTTTTCGGTTTACTTTCTGGTGGCCAAACTAGTTAAAAACATGAGATCACACGAGTAGTTGTCGACTTACAATCTACTGATTGACTGGCAAGCAAGAGTAATGATGGTGAAACTTCGTTTTCACCTCTCAGTGAAGCATCCAACGACATGACAATGCGTCAAACAAAAGCACATTGAATGAACAGGACATTATTTATTTTCAATGAGCCGAAAGCAAGTGTCTTGAGCGACGGAGTCAAGGACAGTTCAACTTTACGGCTGCTGTTGGCAGCGCTGCCAGACTGAACTCGGAGCGTCTTGTGCGTGTCGTACTGTACAGCGGCTTCTTCTAAATGTGTCTTTTTATTCAGTCTCTTCATATTCTAACAAACATTAGGAACAGTGTGTTGAAAGACGACATAGTACAAAAAAAAACATAAAAATTTGGAAAATTCAAAAGTAGTATTTTCTCATGAAAACAACACTTATACTTCGATCTTTTCATCCATGGTGACATACACCGCTATCAAACAGATACACTGAAATATANTAACAAACATTAGGAACAGTGTGTTGAAAGACGACATAGTAAAAAAAAAAACATAAAAATTTGGAAAATTCAAAAGTAGTATTTTCTCATGAAAACAACACTTATACTTCGATCTTTTCATCCATGGTGACATACACCGCTATCAAACAGATACACTGAAATATAATGGAACACGTACTGTGACTAGCCTCTGTAAAATATTAAATTAAATCTTGAAACCATAACTAAAACAGACTATGCTTTAAGGAAGGTAGGTTTCCATAAATTCAAACACTAAAAAGGTCCGAAGACGACACATTACGAAACATCAGCTCATAAGATCGTAATTATACATTCATGGCTTTTAATGGAACTTAACTTTGACTTCAATCTCCTCACACCACTGGTAGCTATAAATAACTTAGCAAACAAAGTGCCTTGAGAATGTTTTAAAGCAATAAATCTTAAAGTGCTATGGTTGGGTCGGTGCTGGAGAATGAAGGAGCTTCTCTCATTGGTCAGAAGGGGACTGGTGAGGCGCGGTTAAGGCGACAGACGAAACTGGCAGGAGGTGACGGATGAAATGTAGAGCCAGAGCAGTATGAAGACAGCAGGAACAAGGTCAGTTTCAGGTTGAGAATGATGATACCTGGACAGTGAAAAGAAGATACGACCACTACATGTCGACGGGAGTGTGGCGGTGGCGGCGACGGGGGCTTGCCAGGCCAGGACCCTGCATGGACTGGGCAAGACTGGCAGGGGAGCCGGAGACTGTGGGGAAATGAGTGAGTCGAGGAGTGTGCAGCAAGACCTCTCCCAGTGACTCAAAGCTGCCCGTCACAGGTGAAGAGAGCAGGGAAAGCAGGAGGAAAAGAGTAAGACGGCAGTATGGACGAGAGGAAGAAGAGACAAGAGACACCCTGCCCTTAAAAACAGCAGGTGGGTCCCAAAATGCTCAATATCTGACATTATCGTTTTGTGATGTGTCATTTGTGAACCTATAGAATAACTCTTTATTCCCACTAAAACATAGTTTAATCAGAGCTTGGCATTGCAGAAATATTATCACTATAACAATCTTCAAATTATTTTGAATTGATAATCGAAAAAAAAAAATCATTTACCAGTTTTGGAAATAAAGGTTACACTCTTTTAATTGGAAATGGTTTTAAACATTATATATTTTGAAATAATTTTCAAAAATGAAAACAATATTTTCACCATGATCATACTGATTCATTACTGATCATAAAACTAGTATTTAAAACAAAAATCACTTTACCACTGTTTTGTTATTTTGTTTGTTACAAAATACAGAAAAATGTTAAAAAGTGGCTGGAATGATGATTTGATTTCATTGATTGAATTTGTTTAATTACTTCATTATTTCTTTCTGGAAATTGTTGCTTTAAAAAACTGGACAATGCAACAGAATAAAACACAGAATCTGAAATGTGCGTAGGATACACATGTTCCTAGGAGAAAATGTGACAACTTTTTTCCACAAACATTATTTTTTAGAAAAATGTAACCTCTCAGTCAAACTAATGACCAATCACATTTAAGTACAAAATAAAATGGGGGCAGTTATGGCAAAGTGGTTGTAAATTGGTCCTGCCAACCAGGTTTGAATCCCAGTTCAGTAGGTTCCACAACTAAAAAGGTTCTTGAGCAAGACCCTGACCCCCACATGCCCCTCAACTTTATGGCTTAATGCTCTAGGTTTGTGTGTTTTCCCACTGTGCGCAATTAACTTCACTGGATGAGTTACATTCAGAGCACACATTTCCCCATAAAAGTACTTATTCACTTTGAGAAGAAAGAAAAATTCCCCTTAAAAAGGTGATCTTGGATTGTTGGCCCGCCAAAATGTCTTTTAAAGTTGGTCTCTTGATGTTAAGGTTGTGGACATGTTACAGCCTGTGAAAAACACTGCCACAAGCACAATGATGCTGAACTCTCAGTCTCGCAAATTCAGCCTTGGATCCACACAAATGCCTATCACCAATTAACAAACATCAGAAACACTAATTCAAACATATTCCTTCTTATCGTAATCAAACACTGGAAAACCGCACTCTTGCTAATACCAAATGCAACGGGGCTAATAACTTAACTCTTCTGTGACAACTGATACATGCCACTACCACTGTACTGTCTGACCAGATTGAAACATGCCAGTTACTGACAAATGGCAAGAATTCCCACAGTGCCAATGGTTTCCCACCCTAGACAGTTTATGTGCCTGCACAATGCCTTTGGCCACATATTTCATGTTGGCCTGCCTTCAGCCCTCACCGGGTTTCGCCATGGTTCAGAGGCTTCATAGCAGCGGAAGTCTGAACTATACAAGATGACCCACCAGATTTCTCCCTGGTTCCCTTGAAACCACCTCTTGCCAGTGTCTCAACGTCAGTCTGGGCAGATGAGGTACTGATCAAATGCTTCTCTAAACCTCTTAAAGAAGACTCCCACCACATCGCTAAAGAGCATACCGGAGCAGTTTGTGTCCATCTCAGGTATCGTGAGGCACTGTGAGTCTGATGCTCTGGGACACTTTCTGATCATGTGGAACTGGAATACCTTCAGTGTTGCTATGTTGTTGTATGCTGCTGCCATGGGGTCCATCAACAAATAGTCCTTGACAGTGATGTGCGGGCTTATCCTGTACGGCAGATGTTCGCTTCCCCAAAAAAATGGACAGGAACAAGTGTGCACTGAAAGAATGCTCAGTTAGTGGAACCTTTGATCTGCATCGGAGTTGTCCACTCCACTTGTCCTGTTCCACAACTTCTACACATTGAAGTCTATGGTTCAGCAGTTTCTTCAGTGAAAATAAGTGTGCACGTGTACATGCAGATGCTTGGGCACAACTGGCTGCAGTGGTTTCACTGTGGGGTTCATTAAGACTTCAATTTCAAGAAAAAGCATAATTTGGATAGGTAGGCACACACACAGAAAATTTAAATTCACTGCAAAGCTAAGAGCATCTCTTTGACAATGTTTAACTCAATCTCATTGGGATTTGGGTGTGACATGATGTTCACCCAAAGCTCCAATTATTCTGGTTTTGCTTCTGAAAAAAAAAAAAACCCATATTATTTTATTCACAATCTCTTAACCTCTCCCTTGCCATATTTTCTGTGTTAGACATGAAACGATAATGACAGCTGCTCGAGCTTATTGGCTGTTGGCTTGTAACTCTTAGCAGCTCAATCAACTGAACATCTGGTGGACTGTTGAGATTCTGGCAAGACTCACGTACACTTGGCACATTTTAATAAAACTAATCTAGAACTTCAAAAGGGAACATACAGAACATTTACCAACGTTACAAACAGCCTGACATTTAAGCATCAATCACTACCACTTTCAACATAGGAAAAACATTTTCAACACATGACTATAAATCCTTCAAAAACCACACTCAAATACTATCACACAACATCTGATAATATTTCAATATTCTTTTAAATAGTTAATACATGTCTATTTTTTTGCATTTCTGTTCCATGTTTTCTTCTTTAATTGACCATCTGGCATAAAACAAGTACTGAAAACAGACTTAAAAATAACAAAATGTGTGTTAGAACTGCAAGAGTAATACATTTTTGCTAGTCAAAATAATGTTGAGGGCCCCTACTACTAAATCAGACTCAAGACAATTGTAATCTGAAAAGACTAAGCAAAAAAAAAAATCATGGGAAAATTTGGGATTTTCTGTAATACAAGCCCACACCGCATACACATGGCTCTGAGAAACAGAATCCCAAGATGGATCAAGAGATGCACGGCTCATTTAGTTCCACAAATCCACAGGTTTGGGCCCATTGCCTTACAATGTTTTATGGATGCAGTTCAAAAACAAAGGCTTTAATGACTGAACTGAATGTCTCAAGTGGATTGGTAAGGCACATTCACAATCAGATTCAAAAACCAGGGTTCTGTATCTGATATAAAAATGTTTTCAGCACAAAAATAAAACACTGGGATCTGATCCAACAAAAAGCATGTGGTTCAGCAGGAATTCGGTCTTCTGTCAATCAGAGACAACACACTTTATTCAAGTTTCAAATCATAACTTTCCACAAATGTTTTGTTAGTGATTAGCCACATCTTTTCCTTTTTGCATGACTAAATTGGCATCCATAGAAATCTGTCCTCTGACTTTGACCTGACATGTAAACGCACCCTTACATGCTGGCTCTTATGAAAAGATGAGCTTCTGAATCTTACTCGATGACATTTCAGTTGATGCACCTGCCAGTTCGAGAGTAGTAGAGATGATATCTTACCGATGAGCCACAACTGTTAGCTGTTGCCTGGCAAAGCCAGGAATACAGACTGACATGTGTATACAGTAAGCATAGAGTACCAAACAAGCACCAGTATGAAAAAGCTGAAACCGAGGGCCACAAACACTCTTTCAAAGTGGACAAACAGGAGAAAAGGGGATTGTGGGACATGTAGTAGACAAGTAATAAAGGAATAATTTCTAAGATACAAGGAGCGATGCTAAAAAAGACGTGGATTTTTTTTTCACTGACACATCACTGTGTTCAATAAAGTTTAAATGAACAAAAGACAAAATTTAATAATAGCCTAAAAATCATTAATAGCCTGACCTGAATCATTTAGGTGTTACCTTAACAAATTGTTTCACCATCTGAAAATCCTTGTGTGGCTGATTTACTACACTTGTTTACTATACTTCTGCAAAGATCGAGCCGAGCAAAACTTAACTGTCACAGACCAGACTTTAATGCGTAAGGGAAATGTTGTAAAGTCACCAAGTTTTTAATAAAACTAAATGTAATACTGCATGTCACGTATTCAGTGCTTTGATAGAACTGACCCAAGTATTAAATTGCACAAATTATGTTGTTATGTGTAAGTTCTGTCAACACTAAATGTTGTGTTAGAAAGACGTTTAAACAGTTTATTTTAAGTTTAAGTTTAAGTTTTTTAATGATTGCTTGTCTAGTAGGATTCTACATTGCTCATTACATTTTATCAGAAGCATTAAAATGGGTCTTCACAGACTTTAAAGTAGGGAAGGTAATCGCAGTAGGGCTGAAACGATTAATCGACATGGTCGACAACAAAAAATTATCGCCAAAAAGAAAACATGGAGCAAATAATGACAAAGTGCAAACTAATCCAAACTAATAATACGTGGGAAAGCTTTACAAATGAACACCAAAAATGCTGGGTGCAATACATGCGTGGCAGAACTTGCCTGTGTGGGGTCCATGTTAAAATAACTAAAGTTTAGACAAATGCTGGATACCCTCCCCAAGTGCGTTTTGTATTGGTTCGTTTTATTGGGTTTTGGTTTAACATTAGGTTATTTTAATTAATGTCGATTTTTGGTAAGGCAGAAATGAACTGCAGAAGAATATTGCACTGGCACGGGTTGGAGCACTTAAAGAGGAAGCGTCTCGACTGACTTGCCACTCATCCTTTACAATACGCAATCGCCATGTATTTGAAAATTAAATTGCATGTCCCGTTTTGTATCAATAAGGGTTTTTTGTATGTCGCGTATTTTTTAATCGGTCTGTATAGTGATGAGGACGGGTCTTTAAGCAGAGTTTGCAAACCCCTGGCAAAGAGAGTAATAAGTATTTAAAAATGCCAGATGCTTCTCCAGGTTAAACTCCGCGCTTTAAATCTTTCAGAGCATAAGTGCAAGAGTCTGCAAAATTATTTTGTAACTTGATGTTTTCTACTTAAAATAACAAACAGTTTGTGATAATAATATTAGTAAACTATTGAAGTAAAACAATTTCAACAACTGAAATCATAGTTAAATTAGAGGCTAAAATAATTCACAAAACAAACTGGTTTCCACACACCTTCTCAAATTGTAGTTTTTTTTTTTTCAAACTCTGTAAATACAATGAAAGTGGATCACATTCCAATGTAATACTAGGATTTGCATGTTAATGTTAAGTCAGACGAATAAGCACTAATGTATTACATGAAACATTACCTTTAACACATTAATTAAACAGCACCATTCCCATTTGTGTAGAATATAATGCTAATAAATTGCAAGTGCAACTTCTTTATTTTTACATTAGAAATAGGCCATGTAGAATCTTTACTTAGTAATGTTTGTAGCTCCTATGTATGTGCCGTTTCCATGTTTGCATAGTCGTTACTGCAAAAAAAAACGACCAATATCTATGCCAAATTCTTCATCAATATTATCCTTTAAAAAAGTTTTAATATTACCCAATCTTTACCCAATAACAACATATACATGAACCCTTGTTTTAGAAATGAAACTCTTAATGCTGCTGTCATGATATGTTCACATTGAACTTTATTGTCTTTAATGCTGCTAATGTCTTTTCTTTTTTTTTTCTTTTTTTTTTTTAAATTGGAACCAAATGTGTAAACAATGCTTAGAGAGCATTTGTGTGTAATTTGAGTTTGACAGTTGGCTCAAAGTTTATTAAAAAAAAACTAAAGTTTATTGTTTCAAAAGCAGAAGTGATTTTATTAAAACTCATTGTTTTACCTTTGCTGAAATAGCTGAATAATCGTTCAAAACCAACGACTAATCGAATAATCATTCTAATAATCGATTGATTAGTCGATTATCGAAATAGCCCTAAATTGCAGAGAAGCCATTTTCTGAGCTGGATAAACATTTTAACCATTCAAGGGTCAATGGTGGAAACCTGGCCAAAATCGGTCAGGGTGAAGTTACCTGAACATCTCAGTCAGTTCTCCTTTAATTAAGGCCACCAGCACGGGAAACCCAACACAAGCAGGAACTAGGTACAGCAAGGCAGGCTGGGAAACGAGCAGAAAGTGTCACAAAAGAAACACGTGTGTGTAAGGAATGACTTCTCTCACCTGAGCGTGCTTGAAGGTATGCATGACAAAAATGGTCAGACCCAGGCCAAAGATATAAGCCAGGAAACTTGTGTAAAAGTAAGTTCTGGTGTTCTTCTTCAGACTGAAAGACAAGAAAACAGTAAACTAGAGGTTAAAAACAAAAAAACAAAAACAACAAACCTAGGAAATAGTTGTTACCTGACGTCAAAACGCAGGAGCAGAGCAATAAAGATTCCTAACAAAAGAGAGATGTCAGCATTACCACATCAGCATTACAATTAAGAAAACATTTTTTACACTTTTGCCAAAGAAAATTAAAATGCTAATAATAACAACAACAATTAACTTTCTAAAGAATTACCTGGAATAACAATGTCCCCCAGTCCCAGCATAGCAAAGTTACTGGCGCCCAAACCTTTCTCCAGTAAATCCTGTGGGAAAACCACTGCAGAAATGACACAATGAGGGAGAGAAAGAGAACAAACACACATCTTGAAAAATATAACCAAGTAATAGATTATAGCTGAATGCTCAGTGAAAGACAAAACACTCTTCCAAATAAGACGAGGAAAACAAGAAGTCCTATATCACATGCTAAAGCCCAAATGTGACATACTGCAAAATATATATTATAATTTTTTTAATTAAACTTTAATTATATGTACAAAATCTAAATTACATATTCAGCAGCACATAGCTGAGGAAAAGGGAAATGTGAAAATAAGACAAAATGTGGCCCAGACACTGATTAAATTAGATTGAATTCTGATTCAATTGAACCTGATTCAATTAAATGCCATATTTTTCACAATTAGCATTGTAGTTCTCTAAATAAGGCAGTTACATTCCAAGTTGAAAATGTATTAAGTAAAATCACCTAATTTGTTTTGGTGTAAAATGAGGCTCTACTTTATTGGTAAATCTGGATAATGTACATTTCAGATTTGAGAACAATGTAGATATGAGCAATAAAGGTTACTCCGTTTTGTTGTAAACTCATATAAATTATATTAAATCACAGAGGTTTAAAATGTCAAAAGGGTTAGTGTGTGAGTCACTGCTGTACATTCAGTGGGCTTGAATGTGTAAATGGAAAAAAAAGTTTTATCTTTCTATAGTCCACTTTTGAAACAACACCATCTGGTGGTGAACGCAGGAAGTGGTTTGAGTGAGTGAGTGTGAGAGAGTGTGAGAGAAAGAGAAAGAGAGAGAGAGAAGGCAAAAAAAAAAAAAAAAAAAGCTACGAGTCCCCTACAAAAAAGGGATATACCAATTTCTGATTGAAATTGAAATTCTTTACCTTCAGTGTCAGAAATCAACACTTTTTCAATCAACTTTGCTTTTTTCGATTCCATGAGCAAGACTGGCATGAGCATGTGTGATTGCCATTACGTAGCTGTTCAGTGGTGATTCAGTTTCTTTTCAGTCTTTAAGAATGCATGTTTGACTATTGTCCAAAGCTCCAAAATAACTCCTGAATTACTATACATGACCAAATGTATTGAAAGCAATACATTTGAAACGATTTAGGGGGGTTTCGACCCAGGACGTTTGGCCCCCGGGGTTTTGGACCCGGACGATTGATCCTTAGGACGATTGATCCCTAGGACGATTGGACCCTGGGATGGTTAGACCCGAGTTTCGTCACGCGGTTTATAATCAGCGGAAACAGAAAAATGTGTTAATATATCTCTTGTTGTTTGGACTGTTCTTTAGGATGCTTTGTGTATTTCACCACACCCTTATGGGATAAACAAGTATCGGCAATTCGGAAAGCTATTTAAGCAAAGCGGCAGCCCGCCCTGCACGAACTGAAGCCGCGGGCCGATCAGGACCGATTCCGTGCGATCCCGTGGATGAAAATCGTCGCGAAAACGAACTTCGATCCGAATGGGTTTTTACTCACGCTTGTCAAATTTCTAGCTCGCACGGGCACGAAGATATGAATTTTAATAAGCCGCGGCGCCGGTCAATCCACCGTTATAAGTGCTTCTTTGCGGGACAAAGGCGCTCGAATCGGGGCAAAGTTATGCTTCTTCGCTGGAGTAAATGCAAAGGAGCCGCCTCCCGAATGTCTAGCTCACACGGCCGAAGATATGATTCTTAATAAGCCGCGTGACGAAACTCGGGTCCAACCATCCGAGGGTCCAATCGTCCTAAGGATCAATCGTCCGGGTCCAAAACCCCGGGGGCCAAACGTCCTGGGTCGAAAAGTCTGGTCACCATTTGAAACTAACCAGTGCTTTTGATGTTTTTTATTATTTATTTGATGCGCGTGAGGATTAAACAACAGTTTTTTACACTTCTGGACTCTCATTCACGCCTGCTCGCGGTAAGACCAAGACGCGCTTGTTTCGTATATCGAATTTTATTCGCAATTCAGGACAAAATTTCCGCGCGAGAGTATTTTTCCAAATGTTTTGGTGATCAAGATGGTTTTTTTGTTGTTCAGCAGCATTTAGTTTTTTTTACCAGAACTAGGCAATTTGTAGAACACATTTGGCTCAGGCTTTTTCTAAAGACATGAATACTTTTTTTTTTTAAACTTCCAGATGTTCTGACAGCCAGTTCTCCAACTAGTTCTCGCTTGTTCTTTACAGTACGTATATTCTTTGGATCTTCAAATTAGGTCTGGCTTTAAAAGATCTTCTGATCCAACTCACTTTGTCCATCAGGTCCAATTTAAGAGATTTCTTGATTGCGAACAGATAATCAGGTGGGTGTGGCTAGTGAAATTGCATGACGTGATTCGTGAGGTTTAAAAGGCAGGCAAACAATTCTCTAATCTTCTACTAATATATACTAATAATAATAATAATAATATAACATTTAAGTGTGGGAAAAACTTGTAAAAAAAACGAGTCAGAGGGCCAACACTTTCACACCATGAGTGGAGAAAAAAAAACGAGAAACAGTGAATATGTTCAGGTCAGTAATGCCAGCCTCCGTGATGTCCACATTCTGCATGAGTCAAGGAAATACTCTTCTCTAAAATCAGACACATATTATATTGATAATACTGTATATTGATACAATACAGTATTTTATACACCGTTATATAAAATATTTTATTATATATTTATTTATATAAAATTTAAATTATATAATTATTAAATAACAAAATACATTTGAAAAATACTATTCTAACGACCCATCTATTACTCACGGTTCACGATTTCACTGTCTTTGCACCCGTGTTTTTCCAACTATTATCCAATATGTTTTTCAAACTGTGCAGATTTTTAATAATCAATTCGTTCAGTCAATTTATTGATTGTTATGAACTAACAAGTCATTGGACGACAGAAGGCGAGCACACATTACCAGAGAAACATCACAAGTATCCAGTCTTATTGTCTTGGTCTGATGCCAAAATCACTTTGAATTAAAACTGAGAAAGCTGTTAGACTCAGACACTGGGTGGAAGGAATTAGTGGAAATAAAATGGATTTGTGCAAGATGAAAGATTATGAGGAAAGATTAAGACTAGAAGTAATGAGTTACTGTTACAGAGTTTAATAGTTTGTTTTTTAAAGTTTTGAATGTGTCATAATATCTATTGTGCCTTAAGAGTGTAACTAGATCACCAAAAAGATGTTTATTGATTGTGTGCCTTATAATCGGATGTACCTCATCGTGTAAAACACTGTATTCTGTTATGAGACCATCAATGACTGGGAAAAGAGTCTTATAAATATGCTGCACATAAAAAGTATACAAGTGTATAGCATTCAGCTAATATTTATGTGCATGAAATAGTTAGGATACAAATACTCACACTTAATTGGAGCTTCAAAAGACTTGGCAACAGTCACCATGACGTTAGTGCCAAACACCTAAAGAAAACAATACATACATCCATACAATTATAGAAATTTTATAGAAAGATTTTTAATTTAAGAAATTTTTATTCAGTAATAGCTACAGAAACCTAACATTACGCCTAATCTTATTTCTGCACCAAAGGATGGAAACATTGTTAACGTTTTCATTTCTCATGATTGCAGACCACAAAAACTTCAACCTACATCTGTGCATGTCCCATTTCTAAACTCTAAACTGCAATCCTCATATGAAACACAAACATAAACTCACACGTGGGTTTTTATTTTTAATTGCACAGCTTTATGTTTAATTTGTTAAATTTAAACAACCTTATGTTTAAATTGTTTTAGTTGCTCAGTCACACCATACTTATGCAATTATCAGCACACCACGACTATATTCACTCCCCTGATTTTTCAATGCATTAAAAAATATCCATTAATAGGCAAGGTGAACAAAAGCCTGTAACATGCGCTCTCGTCCCAATTTTTCACTTTGATGTTGTTTTGCTCGAATAATAAATAATAAATAGCAAGGGTAGAAAAAGGGGTTCTTACATTTACAGGCATATTTGATATTTATGAACCTAAGCACTAGGGATGCGCTGAAATGAAAATTCTTGACCGAAACGGAAAACCGAAAAAGAGAAAAGCCTGGCCGAAAACCGAAAGAATTGCATTTATTGGTATGATGGTGTACTAACTTTACTAAAACTAAGGCATTGCAATTGCATACATTAATAATGAAGTTTCAAAGAATACATGAAACAAAATGTGTTACAAATATGCAAATATTTATCAAGTGTAATGCAACCCTCAACAGCATAAAATATAATTCAAACTAAAATGTTTAACTTGACCTACTGGCCTGCTGAAAAGTTGTGAAATTAAAAGTTCCTCCATTGAAAATAGCATTTAAGTTTAAAGTGCATTCAGAACAAGTGCAAAGGATACAACATTTTCTCTGCAGGTCTTAATACTAGTATAAATAGGTCGATGTTAAGCTTGTCATCTGACTGACATTTGAGAAAGATTTGAGACTGTATTTAAATAAGGCCAGTGGATAGAAAATATACATCTTGCAGAAATATACAATCTGTCACATATAAAGTAGCCTAAAACAAAATAGCCTATTAGTAGTTTTAGAGGTACTTTCTTGCAGGATTTCACTGAACAATTTCACAATGAGTGAGCAAACCCTTCATCTGGTGCAGAGGGATGAGTGTTTTCTGCTCCGTCTCTGTCTTTGCGCCGGTTCTGTGCTTCTATCGGTGCCATTTCTCTGCTTTAACTCCTCCTCTAAATAATGCTGTTTATAACGCGGATCAAGTACAGTCGCGATGAAGTGCAGAGGATTCGAACATATTTCAACGGATCGTGCGCTGACAGACTCTCAGCGTGGACTTTTCATAGTTTTTACCGTGGTATTGCGCTTTAGAGCTGCAATAAAGGAATAGCGTCCACTACAGATGCATCAGATGAGCTGATCTCTTTAGTTTGCTGCTCAAACGGAGTAAGAAGAGAGAGAATGTTCTCTATTAAGAACCACTGGTGTGAAGTGAATGTCGCGGGAAGCTCGTGATCTGCTGCGCTATATGCCGCGCATCATCTTTGCTTACGTCATCAACTTTCGGCCGTACTGTTTCGGTGAAAAAAAGAGTTTTGGCCGAAAACCGAAAATTGACTTTTTGGAAAATTTTCGGTGGTCAAATATTCGGTACTTCCCTACTAAGCACACACACCCCAGCTTCTAACATTGGAAAAAGGTGCTTATATTTGCATACATACAATAAATGATATACTGGCATACACCACATCTGTATCCCATACTATACAAATTAAATGACAATTACAAACACTCTGAGTTTCATGAAATGCCTGAAGATGTGACACTCACCCAGAAAATGTCGTAGACAAATAGACCACCCAGCAGAATGCAGCCAGTGCTGACGTTATTCAGATGCAGCAGTTCCACGCCGTTCAGGGCAAACGCCAGACCAAACAGATTGTTGGCCACCCAGTGCTGCGGGTGACACAACAACAGTGACCAAACACAATCTTAAAAAAAGTGTAATGTACAAAAGACTTCAAAACCACCAGTATAACCAGCATGAAAAAAAACTAATTTGGTCATGTAGTGTAAATACAATGTTCAAAAAGATATTTTAAAAAAAGGGGGATTTTATTTTTGTAAACATGATCGTGAGTTTCAACTTCAGGAGCTTGAAGACCCTTATGAAAGGTTTTACCCTGAATTAATAAATAACCTTTTAGTCTGTGTCTATAAAATAACCGCACAAGTCTAAAACAGAGGATATGGACAGTCATGGCATATACATTCCTATGGTAAAATCTTAGCCGATAATGAGCCACTTGTATTTACGGCCTAAACAATGTGCATCTAATTTAGCAAGATTTTTATGGTTTGCTTCATGTCGCCAATACAAAAACTGTTCTACTGGTTCAATAGTAGTTCAATAGTAGTTAATGTCTGTACTTTTTGCTAACAACTTCTCTTCAAGTTTACCATTTTGAACCTGCCTGATTTCATCTTCATCAAACCTAGGCATAAATATGGAGTTCAGTTCTGTGTGAATCGTGCACTTAACCCAACACTCCTGGTCAACTGGAGAGGTTGAGGGTTTTAAAAAGTTAGATGACTATGTGCCAACAACAGCTTAAGCGCATTGGCTTGATATTTTACACCACAAGCAACCACAAGAGATGTGAAGCATCTCTTCACACTTGTTTTAGCCGTGACAAAGCTGAAAATCTACCTTCTTCAAGATGTACCAGACCCCAACCACACCGCTGATGCACAAACCGACCAGATCCTTCGTATCAAACTCATAGTTCAGGATCTCTGTTGAGAAAATATTGTCCGACATTTTACACATAAGTAATAAATATCACAATAAAAGACATAATGTAGACATAATATTAAAACATTTCAGTTTGTGAACATTGACACAAATGTGCTGGAACTTTATCCTTAAAATACTGGGACAGCACAACAGATCAATCCCACTGAGAATCATCAGACGTCTGGATTAGCCTCTAGGATAAGTAACTACTGTTTCTTTAGCAATGTCGAACTTGATCATAACATTACAACTAAAATAAAATGTTGGTGATGGTCATGAAAAAATGAATTCTCATCTCTCACAACCTCATTTTCATCTTGCTGTTTGAAACGATGGTGGAGCTTATTGGCTTTCAGCCTTGTAACATCCAGGAAGCAGCATTGATTAAACTAAACTAGAGATGCACCGATAACACTTTTTTGGAAAACGAGTACGAGTATGAGTACTTGCATTTCAGTACTCGCCGATACCGATGCAGAGTACTTAATAAACACATGATTTAAAAGTACAGGTAACAGCTTTAGTCATATAATTAAAAAAGGGGGCTAGTTTGAAATTAAGAACATTTATTTAAAATTAAAAGCATGTTGTTTGCAACATATTACAGGATAAATAATTATAGAAAGTTTAAACAGTGACAGTGCAACTCAGGCTTTGTATTAAAATGAAATAATATTTTAACATTCTTATTATTTTAACAGACTGCTCTTTATTTCATGTAAATAACAGTAAATTACAAAAAGCTAGGTTTTCACATACTGGTCACCCTTTTACCAATATTTAAAAATTAATGAATTTATCAACACATTAATTATGAATGTTTTGATAATAATTACACTGTTATCACCACGCATGAGACACTGCTTTAAAAAAATGATAAAGAGTACGGGACACAACCAGTCCGGTATTAATTCAAAGCAGGACGCGCAATTTCAATCTCAAATACGAGACGATTCCATATTTTAAAGAAGCGATTTCCACTCGCGGTCGTGTTGGGATTTTAGACGCTTGGTTAAATCACTTGTTAAACGCGCTACAATTAAATACAACGTGCGCTGGCTGTTTCGTCGTCTTCTTTCACTTGATGAGTGTCACCGCGGAGCTCTATCCTGTAGTGACGCTGTGTGTGTGTGTGTGTGTGTGTGTGTGTGTCGTTCGCGCTCTAGCCGCTCTGAGAGAAGCACAGAAAAAAAGAGCAGGTTACCGCGAGAAGAGCCTTTAGTTTCCATGCTTCTGCTGGGGAGATGAGGGACGGGGCTTACTCGCGCGCATTTGATTAACCCTTTTCCACCGCTCTTTACTTTACAGTCGTTTGGCAGATGCTTTTATCCAAAGCAAGTGAAGCAATTTGTATAAAATAGGCTACAGTAGATGTCCACACATTCTATATAAAAGACACTTACTACACAGAACAGCATGACATTTACTTTTTTAAATCCGCGTTAACGCTCAAACGTAAACATGTCTCACTTCCGGTATCGGCTGATTCTTGACGATTACCGAGTACTTTAGAAAATGTGGTATCGAGCTCGATACCGATACCGTAATCGGTATCTGTGCATCCCTAAACTAAACTTATATATACTATTCTATCCTAAAACATAATAAATTATACTAACATCTTTTTCATTGACCGGTGGACGGCTGAACAGAATTCATGATCCAGCACGAGATACAGGACAATGAGCCAGTTCAGTGTTTTACACTCTCTTACCTTCTTTGCTCTCTCCGGCGCCCTGCGTGAACAGCAGCTGGAACTGTTTGATGGGAAGACTGGCAGGCAACACTCTGGCCATGAAGGGGCTTCACAGAAACGGCAGAATTCAAGTCTGGAACAGTTTCATGGCACAGAACGTCTCACTGGTTAGAAAAAAGCAGCACCCACCTCATCGTGTGAGACAACGCTAGAATCCCGAGCACAAAGAAGTACATGGACAGCAGAAGATTGATGTACTCCTGAGAGAAGACCTGCATTAAAAAAAAATTACATGGGTAAAACACAAGTCGTTGTGTTGGTGTTCTCTAACTCTCACATTAGAATGGCTATGTGATCACAAAAAGATTTATAAATATTACAAATTCCAAGAACTTTAGCAAAAATCACATGGGATTCTTTTGTATCAATTAGTATGTTATTTCTTCCTTGTGGATTCTATTCGAAAATGAATGACTTCATGGTGTTTTTAATTATCTTTTTTTACTAGTTTTACCGACTTTTTTTTTTTTTTACATGAAACAAATAGATTTGTTTTAGTGACACTCAAAGTCTGTTCAACTAAAAATATTAAAAAGTTTAAACTATGATTCTGTGCAACTCAGTTTATTGTTTGGTAGAAAATATCCAGAACACATTTATTGTAAAGAAAAGAGTGTTAACATCACAAAAAGTGAGATATAGAGTGAAACTGTGACAATATGGGAAAGAGTCTGGGCAAAACAGTGTGTGATTGCGAGGATGTGCGAGGAGTGGAAGAGTGAGGTATCTCACCTTGAAGAAGAGATAGAGGCCGAAGAGCGTGCAGCTGGCAATGATGGGGAAGCGTGCAGCATCTCGACTTGTGATGGTCTCTGGAATGTCAGAGGAATTCTGCAACAGATAGATTTTGTCACACTGGATTGAAAAAAAAGATTATATTCTCACTCTGAAGCTGATAATAAAGCTGAAAATATTAAACTTTGAATATGAAAATCAAGCACACATGTTAAAGATGTGTGTCAATGACACATTTATGACAACTGAAGCTAGTAATTGACCCAAACATGGCGAGAGATGTGAAAAACAAGTTAAAAAACGTGTCAGGAAGGCAGCAATGAAATCAGATAGACAATACATAATAAAATAACGGAGAGGTTTAGACAGAGTCGATTAAACGGCCTGGAAAAAGTCAGTCGTCATGGTGCCACACAGACTGCCTAAACACATTTATTTTAGTCACTGAAAATGCATTTAAGATCTACTGATGGAGCGACGGCAAAGTCAGGCATCTCTGGGCCGCTAAACACAGTTAAACCAAATGTACTTGCACGATTAGACAGATCAAACAAACCCGTCCGCTGCACTCAGATCAACCGAACCGGAGAGTCAACGCGTCGCCGGCGGGTGAGTCAAAGAAAGATGAACCTTCGATTTGGAGCAGCCCACAGACCGGAGAGCCCCGAAGAAAATGGGCAGCAGTGCCATGAGCAGCAGTCCGCCGTATGCCAGCGCGGTGCCCTCGGGACTGGACACGAACCGGGTACCGTTCAGGGCGTCAGGCGCTTTCGCATTCTGCTCGACGTCAGCCATGCTTCAGGTTAAGCTAGCGTTTGTGAATAGTCGACTGTTTCGGAGCGGCAACTCAGTGTGAACACACCGAGATGGGCTCGAATCGGTTTTAAGGACACGTTTCCTAATACACCCTGGCGGCGCTGAGCGAGTTCCTACTCGCTGGTGACGGGAGCTCGTGGAGACTGACACCTACCGTCCTGGAAGACGAACTACAACTTAACACCATTCACGCGAGAGATCAACGTGTGCAGGTCCTGTAGATCTTGTAGTTTCCGTAAAGCTCATTGAGAATGCCAAGTCACCGTCTGTTTTTTACTCCACGGTCTCTTGCTTGTAAAATCTGTTAAAATGGAAACTGTTGATCATACCCTTTTTATGAAACTAATCTGTTTGTGAAATCATGTGATTTTCATTTTTATATGATTTATATAAATATATACCTATATATTTATCATAGGTATACCTCAACTTTGAGAGGCAAAGTAAGGGACGAAAAAAACAGAAAATCACATTGTATGATTTTTTAAAAATGTCTTAGTAAATCCATCAGTAAAGTTAGTAATTCGTTTCTGACTCTCAAGCATATTGCAACACTCAAGAGTATAAAATATAATTCAAACTAAAATGTTTAACTTGACCTACTGGCCTGCTGAAATGCTGTAAAATTAAATGTTCCTCCATTAAAATTGCATTTAAGTTTAAAGTGCATTCAGAACAAGTGCAAAGGATACATTTTCTCTGCAGGTCTTAATCATAGTATAAATAGGTCGCTGTTGAGCTTGTCATCTGACTGACAATAGAGAAAGATTTGAGACTGTATTTAAATAAGGCCAGTGGATAGAAAATATACATTTGCAAAAATATGACTACAATCTGTCACATCTAATAAAGTAGCCTAAAACAAAATAGCCTATATGATAGTATTATTAAAGGTTCTTTCTTGCAGGATTTCACTGAAAATATCAGACAACGAGGGTGCAAACCCCTCAACTGGTGCTGAGAGACAAGATGTTTTCTGCGCTCTGCTCCGTCTCTGTGCGCCCATCGTTGCCATTTCTCGGGCGCGCTGCTCTTTATAACGCGGATTAAGTACAGTCGCGATGAAGTGCAGAGCATTCAAATAAATATATCTGCGAATCGTGCGCTGACCAGTGTTGAGAACGTTAGTAATTAGACGTCTGTAGTTGTCAACTACAGACGTCATACACTAAGACGTCATGGTTTGCACATGTCCAGGCCCATCCTAAGTTTGCCCATGACCATTTTGATGATCCAGAAGAGGACCGGGAGAATGTCATATGGTCAGATAAAACCAAAACAGAAGTTTTTGGTGAAAGCTCAACTTGTCATGTTTGAAAAAGAAAGAATGCTGAGTTGCATCCAAAGAACACCATATGTACTGTGAATCATGGGGGTGGATGTCAAAGGGACCAGGATGACTGATCTGTGTAAACAAAATAATGAATGGGGCTATGTATCATGAGAAACTTTTTTACTCAAAGCTAGGACACTGAAAATTAAAGTGGCTGGGTCTTTCAACACAAAAAAACGCCAGGGCAATGAAGGAGTGGCTTCGTAAGAAACATGGAGTGGTCCTGGAGTGGCCTAGCCAGTCTCCAGATCTAAACCTCGTAGATAATCTTTTGAGGAAGTTGAAAGTTTGTGATTCCACCAAACATTACTGCTTTAGAAGAGATCTGCAAATGGGCCAACATATCAGCGTCAGTGTGCGAAAACCTTGCAAATACTTATAGAAAATGTTTGATCTCTGTCATTGCCAACAACGGGTGTACAACAAAGTATTGAAATGAAATTTTGTTATTGACCAAACACATATTTTCCACCATAAATTGCAAATAAATTCTTTCAGAATCATACAATGTGTTTTTTCTGGATTTTTTTTCTTTTCTTTTTCTTGGTCATAGTTGAAGTATACCAATGATAAAACATTACAGGACCCTATCATCTTGTTAAGTGAGAGGAATTGCAAAATTTGTTTTCTGACTAATTATGTTTTTGCCCGACTGTATATTTGTACATATGTAATTTTCAATTCAATTCAATATATAACGATAGGTAAATAGTGGCAGTTGTGGTCCAGTGGTAGGGCACTTGGACTAGTGTCCAAGAGGTTGTCGGTTCGATTCACTCGGTTCTGCAACTGAGTGTCAATTGGGCGATACTGACTACCACAAGCCCCCCGGTGCACCACTCCTTGTAGCCCACTGCTCCGAGATAGCTCAGATGGGATAAATGCAGAGAAAAAAGAATTTCCCCACGGGGATGAATAAAGTTTTAAAAAAAAAACCCAAAAACACACTGTAAAGGAAAAATATTGTAGAAATATCACCCACTATTCTGTGTGTATCTTTGCAACTGTGTATATGTTTATTAACTTATTTTTATTCCTTCATCAATCAGATTGGATCAATGCTGGGGATAACCATGACGTTATATAAGTCATATACAGTATACTGTTTATGCTTGTGTGTGTACATCACTACAGTTTCTATTAGTTATCTGTAAAGACTTCAGTGTTCAGTGCTGATTCCTGTCTTGCTTGTGTTTGATCTCCCTGCTTTATATTTGTCTCACAAGTAATGTCAACACAAATTGTAACAATTGTATGCATCAGAATTTTGATCTGCGGTAAATATGGAATAATTGTTCTCTTATTTGCCTTTGTCAGAAAAATAATTGTATTTAATCTTTCCCTCAATGCCTACAATATTATCAGAAATGTTTTTATTAGAAAAGTAATTAGACATCTATGTTATAACACATTGGCCACCGTGTGGTCGATATATGAGCACTTCGGGACCGAGCAGCGCTGTATTTCACCCACACCGCCTGGTGTCGCTGTTTAATTAAAGACACTCGTCTCTTGAACCGCGTTCTTCTTCTTTTCGCGCCTCTCATGGGAAAACATCGCAAGTGTTTGTGTGTTTGGTGTGGAACTCTGAACAGATTCGGGTGAGTTCTGCTGAATAAACGCCAGTGTGAGTGCCCGCAATGTGCCTCTTAGACCACGCATGCGCGTTCACCGGTCGCTAAACACCTTGCTGCCGACAGACCAAACGCTTTCGGTTTTGCGTGAACGACGTGTCGCTTTTTACACTGAGCTGATGAACGTTAAAATACACGCGTGAAGAAGTAAACACAAGGATTAGATATTACGCTGACATAAGTCGGTGCATCACGGGTTTGTTGTAGTTCTGAGTCAGTCTGCACCTGAGCTCAATGTCAGATCTTGTTCTTCATTGAAATTGTGTCTTGCGACCTTTTGATATATTTTTTAGATATTTGTTTCACTTAAGTAGTCTAAGCAGTTGTTCCGAACAACAATAAATCTCAACCAAACTAAAATCGCTAGAACTCAAAGGCCACATAGGACATAGTCTCATAACGGTGTATTTTTGTTTTGGGTGTTTATTACTTCAACTTATTTACCTATTGTTACTTAAACTAAGTTACAATCTATCTCAATTAAACCGTGACATGAGGCTGAAGTTGTCAGCTTTGCAAATAAATCAGAACCACTTAAGTGTTTATGTTGAAGTATTTGAAACGTCGCAGCACAACAATAACGAAGCTCATTTACTGACTGAAACGTTGCTAAATCTCAGCACACGATTAGTAATTGATTTTGTGCAGAAATACTGTAGTTTTCAATAAAACAATCAGCAAATTGTGTGTTTTATGTAGTTTTCTGGAGTAGGCAGACCGGTCCAAGATCAGTGTCCAAGATGTGGGGGTTGCGTCGGAGCACCATTGCCCGCCGGGAATTCATGGAAGCCGTGAGCTGTACCGAGACCTTGCCCAGTACGCGCCGTGGCAGGGGACGAGGCCGCGGTCGGAGGAAACGTACCTCTGCATCTAATGACGCGCCTCAGCATCCTAAGCTTGAACAGGAGCGTGTGAGCGATGCTTTGGTCCCAGACCAGGCCGAAGACAGCGACGACCTCAGTCTCCAGGAGATAAGACGCAGAGTTTTAGCTCGGCAGGAGCTCCAAGATACAACGGATGGATCTGTGATTGGCACAGATGAAGGAGCAGGATCGCGGCAGAAACAGGGTGCTGAGACATCAGACAGTGCTGATGGTAATCCTGCTGCTTTGCCAATATCTATAGAAAACGCAAAGACAGAACTGGAATGTGGACAGACAAGTGAGCAGAATTTCTGTTCTGTCTGTGAAGATCGGCAGAGTAACAGGTGAGTTTTTGGAGAATGTCAACACTTTGGGTTCTGAAATTGACCTACATTCAGTGACAAGCGTACACAAACACACACCAAGCCGGAGCAGTGGGCAGTGTAATGCCATAGCGTCTGTGGGTTCAGTGTCTTGCTCAAGGTCACAAATAAAAAACATATATTTTCTGCATCTACATTTGATATTTTCAGTGTCTTGTCCTCTTGTCAGGAGGATGAATTGGATAGATGGATAATAAAAAACAAAAAAAGGGCCTGGATTAAAAAGTCCATTCACAATGAATCGTAATAGTGTAAAAAACCTATACAGAGACACTGTTTCACATTGCAGCACATATTTGAACCGTTGATAAAATGATAAGATAAAAGATAAAATGTTGGTGAGTGGTTCACTGGGTTGAAAAGTCTAACAGCAGCAAGAAGAGAAGACCTATATCGCTCCTACAGACATTTAGGATGGATCAGTCTGTCAGTAAATAATGTGAGAATCGTTACCCATCAGTGATGGAATCCTGTCTCCCGCTTGCTCTAGTCTTCAGCAAATCCTCTGAACCAAGCTGGCCTTTCTGAACAGCCTGTCTGATCTCCCTCAGAGACACTGTTAGTCTAGCAGGACGCACTATAAAATTGTGAATCAAAAACTGCTTGAGGAAGCTGTGATAATTAGTGAAGAAAATAAATTGTTCAATTAGTTGTACTTGGGATGGCGGCACGGTGGAGCAGTGGGAAGCGGTGTCACCACACAGCAAGGTGTGAGTTTGAGGCCTGGTGGGAGACTGGAAGTCTTTGCATGTTCGCCCTTTGCTTGCGTGGGTTTCCTCCAGGTCTCTCGTTTCCACCCACAGTGTGAAACGTGTCTCGGGTGAATTGGGATTGGAAAACGACCATTTTGTCATTCACTTTGAGTGAGTGTGTGGATGTGAATGTGTCTCCCACTTTCTGAGCCTCTATTAACTGTTTATTCAGTTAAACATGAATCCCCACATGCTAGTTTGTCGGATGGGTCGCCTGTGGCTGCCTGGATAACAAGATTGAGCCCATTCAGTCAAAGTATTCATTAAATGTATTCATGGAATTATTAACTTGAAGAAAATAGTGTAAGAAATAGCTTTAACATAATGGCATTGTAACATTCATTAGAACAGCAGTAATCCTCCTGGTATTCACGACTGTCACTCAGGGGAGGTTTGCGTCGTGAGGTGTGATATCCCCGAGTGTAGCTTTGAGTAAGATGTGCGGTGTCTGCAAGAAGTGCTGATATTAAAGAATGTTCTCTGGAATTCTTCTGTCTCTCTTCTGTAATCTTGGATGAGATCACCGGCGATCACCACAGAACATGACATTTTACAAACACAGCGTTGTGTTTTGACAGTTTAAAACTGTGAAAAGCGCCTTACAAATGCTCTTTTGAAATGTCATTGTGTATTTTAACTTTGACCATGACAATCAATACTTTGACAAACAATACTTTGACCAAATATTGGAGCAAGTTGTCTAGGAAGAAGCTTTTTCGAATAAAGCGATTTTTATGACACTTTACATTTACTACCGTCAATCATATTTGGCTAAAGACAATCTGATTAAGGTTCTACCATCTTTGGTTTTTGCTCATCTGATGACATAATATTGTATAAAAACAGAATATCGAACAGAAATACAACACTGAGCTTTTGAAAAAAACTGCAAACGTAGTTAACCGGTTTGTATCTGTCGTTCAGGATGGTGGTCGGCTGCGATTCTTGTAGAGCGCGGCGTCATGTCGATTGTGTCTGCAAATCTACGGATTGTGAACAGCAAAGAAAACAACAAGAGTCATGTAAAGATGAGCAGAAAACGAGGGACGCCGTGCNAAAATAATAAAAAAAAAATGAGAGTACAGAAGTGTAAACTGTTGTTTAATTCTCACGCACATCAAATAAACAAAAAAAACAACAAACGCTCTGGTTAGTTTCAAATGTATTGCTTCCAAAATATAACATGAGCTCTCCTAGACTTGGCTGCGTCTGTGCACAGTGGAGCGGGTCTTCGCGAGGAGCGCGTCTGTGCACACACACACACACACACACCCAGTGAGAGTTTGAAGCAGTTAAACACAGTCACACAAAGCCACTAACACAGTGCAAATAAAATGTGCAAGAGAATGGAAGAATGGCGCAGATGCGCTAATTTGGCTGGGTTTTACACTCTTCTTCTTTTGGTTTTTAGCGGCGGTTTGCATCCAAGTACAGTGTGTAAAATAATTGTCTTGTATATATACACATTGTATGTTCAACTTTCTGATGGAGCACAAAACTGGAAAATAATTCTGAAACTTTTTTTTTTAGGAAGATCAAAATGTTCTCCAGGCCCCCGAGTCTCAGGACACGTGCAGCACAGAGAGAGCTGTTCTTCCCAGATGCATCGGTCCGAGCTGCAGTAAAGAGGCTCTGCCGGACTCTGTGTACTGCAGCCAGAACTGCATCATGCAGCACGCTGCGTCCGCCATCAAGAACATCAAGACGGAAGACAAACCTGCTGCGCCACTGGCAGAAGGTCTGCAGAAGGTAAACATCCCACCAGGCCTGTTTCTATACATGGCTAACAAAATATATCACATACTGATACTACGTATATGAATAACATAATGTGGTATTATTTGGTTAGTCCTCAAATAAAGGACTCAACTTCAAATTCTTAACATTGCACACATTTTTGCGTGAGTGCAGTTCATTAAATGAATATGTTCACAAAATGAAAATGAAAACTCCTTTTCACAACCATCCAAGCTTGTAGCTGCATTGTGCACATTTAAAAAAAGCATAACTCTAACCACTGTCAATGTTTGAAAAGTCAATGACATTTGTTAAAAAAAATCAAACAGAAAAAAATTGGAGTCACACAAATCTAAGAAAAATATAATGCTATCACCGCTTTTATTGCCAGAGCTGCAACAATCACACAGTACTTGGTTCATTCAAGCACAACTTTCACTGCAAAGCAACATATTTATGTGTGACTGTGTTGAGGAAGTGAAAGCGAACAAACACAGTAAAGTGTGGAGTTGCTCCGCAGTGAACCAATAAAAATCACTTGGCCTTGACAAAAACATACTTTATAGAAAGGCAGACACACTTAGCGGACAATGATTTTTTTGTGTGTATTACAAGCATGTCTACAAATAAGAATTGCTTCCGTGTTTCCCCCAAAATACACTCCCAAAGTGCATTGGTCTACCACAGAATTACACGAGCTTCTCAAAGATTTTTTATTGTTCTGCTTTCACATTTCAGAGCCAGAAACGGTTGTTTCTCGCAAAACTTTTCAAGGTGAAGATCAACGAAACGCCTGCGCAGCAACTGCTACCGCAGGAACAGCAACAGCAGGAAGAAAAGAAAGAAAGGTCATTTTGTTCGGCAGAGATCACTGACCAAGTCCAAGCCTCCGCATCATCAGCCCCTGCTGTAGATTGCAAACCTAGTATGTATGACGCTAGATGTCTGTTTACACACACACACACACACACACACACACACACACACACACACACACACACTCTCTCTCTCTCACACAGAAGTTGGCAGTTGGCATTTTAGTTGTACTCTTAGTTTCAACAATCTTTGAATCTGTGGTTGTCTGAAAATAATCTTTCTCCTCCACTCTACTGTTTTGTACACAGTCAGATTGTGTGGCTTTTAATTTTTCATGCAAACTGCTCAAAGCAATCCCTTTCTCCATTAGTAGATTCACAAAGCGTGTTAACGATCAAGTCGGGTGTCAGAGGTACACACACAAAGCTCTAATTTAAGCAAGCAATCTTTCGTCCTTTAATCAAACAAGTATTCCTTCAATCCTTCATTTTTTTTAATGGCCTGGACGAGTATTATTCATTATTAAAATACTAAATCACAACTTGTGAAATTAACTTTTTTTTTTCAGTATGTTTGCTGATTAAGGGAACATTTTTTTAAATAATTGCATGCGGACATATAGTATATTATAAGTCGATTTTCACTAGTTGAAACGTTGGGTTATTTTTAGTCTCTGGTGATGGAGAATTTCTTTTCAACACTCCTCATAAAATCATTGCACGATGCCCATTTGAATTTTAATCTAGTTTGGAATGCTGTTTTTGTGCAAGTGTGCAGATTCACAATAATTTTGCTGATGATGGTTTGAAATCAACGTCAAGCTTGTGACATTGTAAACCTGTAGTAGCCCTGGCGTTTGGTCAAAAAGATATGCAGATGGACCGGCGTGTAAAACAGACAAAAACTTTGTTCCGGATCATTCTGCACCAGCATTGTCTTCCATCGCACAGATAAATGATGGACACAATTAAATCACAGTGGCTGCTTTAAACTAACCTTTACAAATGTTGGCTTTCATTCAAATGAAGTTCATTGACTTCAAAAAGGTCTTTTGTAACAGACCAATTCTAAGGAACAAAAACAAAATGGTATCACACCCAAAAAAAATTTCTCTGCTAAATTTGAACCATGACCAAAGTATAGTGTTATTAAATCAGCCCTACATATTGATCTACAGCTCTACATATCTACTTTTTTTTAGAATTCAAATTCCAGCAGGGTTAGTTAGTGTATTGCAAACATGAACATTCTTAAACAAATTTGCTATTAGTTGTTCTCGTGTGAATACTCGTGTGAGAAAAATGTACAAAAAAAACTCCTTTGGATTTGGAGTTTTGTACATGGCAGTGGGCATGTGGTATTATTTTGTCTTTCTATCTATCTGTCTATGCAGCTGTCCATCCAGCCATTTGTTTATTCATCCATCAGTTTGACTTTCTGTCTATACACACACACACACACACACACACACACACAGACACACACACACACACACACACACACAGTTCCCAGCGCTTGGCCTTTTTGCCTTCACTCTGCGGTCCAGCTCACCCTATATCATCTGGATTGGGTTCAGGTCGGGTGACTGTGCAGGCCTGTTCATCTGGCGCATCACTCTCCTTCTTGGTCAAAATGCCTGTACACTTATCAGTATGAATCTACAGGTTTCATAGTCATGACAGTAAAGAAAACTCTTTGAACGAGAAAGTGTGTCTAAACTTTTGGTCTGTACGGTAGGTGTACCCTGTGACATGCCTCACAATAATGAGGTCACAGAAGACAAGTCTACAAACGGAGAACGTCTATAAATGATGAAACATCACATTTACCACTGGTACAACTGTGGTGACATTTTTGGTAACGTTTACTGTGGATCGATGAAACAAATTGAGTTGTTTGGGGGAAAATACAACACTGTGAAGAAAAGTGTACCAACAGCGAAACCGCCACACAGTTCAAGATGTCAGAGGGAGCATCATGGTTTGTGGATGCTTTACTGTGGTACCTGGTGGCAACACAAGAGTCCCCAGAACCATCAATGAAACAAAACTGCACGTTTTAGAATGGCCTTTTGTTGTGGCTAGTCTAAGGCGCACATGTGAAACAATCATGCTGTCTAATCACCATCTTGATATGACACCTGTGAGGTGGGCTGGATTATCTTGGCAGATAAGTGTTCACTTACACAGAGATATGGTTATTTTGTGTACGTATATAGACAATGTTTCAGTTTGTTCAGCGTAGCTCTACTACAGTGAGGATTCTCAGTTTTGGAATGGGAGCTACTTCAAAAAACAAGTATACATTATTGAATGAACTTAAATTAAAATTAAAATGCAAAACATTGACAAAAAATGTGTATTTTTTTTCTTTAGTATATAATGAAGGCTAATACTAAATATGTTAATTGTTGTTCACAATACCTAGCATAACTACGTGAACTACAAGGCGGTAGTTTTTGGTCATTATCTTAATTTAATAACTAATTTTGAATAAGTGTGAGGAAAACTGTAACAGTAGTTCGTCTTTCAGAGAAAAGGTCATGCCTGTTTTCTACCATTTCTGTTTTTTTTTTTTTTTTTTTTTTTTTTTTATCTTTTCTGGGTTGCGGGGACATGGAGTAACGGTGACTTCTCAGCAGCACTTGGCCTGATGGCAGGATACACCGATTTCAGATTATATGACCATTCACCGAGCGGAACACACTCATACTTTTGGTCAATTTTCCAAATCACAAGAATGCATGTTTTTGAACTGTGGGAGGATCATTGATCACCTGGAGGAAACCAATACTAGCATGGAGAGAATATGCACACACCACACAAAAAGACCCAGTCAGGCCTCAAACTACTCAAGAAAATCAGAGTTGTACTTTTGTGAAGTCTAAAAATGCCGTTTCACGTTTCCGTTCTTGAGAACAGCAATGGAGACTGCCAGCTGAGACATCGATGCCAACACAGATGGCTGAGCATAATCGCATGAATTCAGTGAAGCGTCTTTTTACTGACGAGAGAGTTTCACCATGTGTGTAAGATAATGGACGCTATGTGAAGGCTAACCTGGAAGTTCATATATTTTCACCACACAGCAACTTTCCAAGTTCCGAATTCTTTTTTTGAAGCTGTTCTCCGTCTGTCTTTATATGGGTTTCATTTTGCAAAAGGTCACTAGCAAAAATATACATCCAATTTATGTTTTTTTAATTGGCCTTTATAGGATGACTTGGTGTTCTGACACAGATACGGAATTTTACAGACGTTCATTTATCAAAGTTGTTTCATTCTGAAGCCTCCTGCACAACATGCTTATGTGAATGAGAGTATGAACGCATGGTGAAAATGAAGAGAACTAGAGGCAAATCTGGTTAGAAATTTTGCTAAATTAATATCTTAAAGTCATGTGAAACTTTAACAATTGGAGATTTGAGGTAGAGCAATCAATTCCGAAGCCTGTTAAATAAACAAATTTGAAAGAGAAAATTGCCATTGAGTGTGCCAAAGCATATCAAGTTTAAGGTGTCCTTAAGTAAATGACATATTTGAGAACCTGTAATTTAAGATATACTTTTTTTTCTATTGTGTTTGGGTTTTGCAGGAAATAAATAAAACTTGAAACCGTATCTAGAATGAAAAAATTATGCTGTGTTTTAGTTAGACACACCACACTCACCTTCTTATAACATTATTCTCATTGTTCTGTTTTCACCAGCAGCCAGTAATGGAGAGGAAGTTAAGAGTGATTCCAACCTCACACTACTGAGCCACTCGTCACCTCAATCCATTCCTACTCTTGAAAATGTGTCTCCTGTTTCCATCATAAAGAAATCTACACCTGGAAGAGCAAGAAAGACTATGATGGGTTCTCCACGGCTGGAGCTTCTTAAAGGAACTTTAAGCCAATGCACTGCTTCTCACAGAAAAGTCCAGAACCTGACCCTGGTTGAGGGATCTACAGTAGACGAAAGTTCCATGGTTCTACGCTCTATTCCTCTCCAAACCAGAGAGAACATTCGCAGCTCACTGGCTAAAGCTTTTATTCAGAGGTCAGAGTTAGATCATTCATGGTCAATTCCTAAGACGTGCAACGTAACTTTTGTTTCATCGTCAGGTTGAATGAAAGTGGTGATGTGACAATTTGTGAAAATGAAGTTGAAAAGCTGGCTGTGAACATGGAAAAAGAGATGTTCAATATGTGTTACACCACAGATGACGATTATAAGAAAAAATGTCACTGTTTGATCCTTGGCTTGAAAAATCCCAAGAATATGGTGAGTTTTATTTCTCAGTGTTTATCGAAATGTAAAAAAAATTATATATCTTTCTTCATGGGATCTAATGTTGCTGTGATTGTTCCAGAATCTTTGTCATCAGGTTATGAATGGAGACATTTCTATAGTTAAATTCATCCATCTGAATCAGCAGGAGAAGACGATTGCTGAGGTACTTCAGCTGACATCACAATCTAATTGTTAGCCTTGAATGAGGGAAAATTTGTGTTAATCTGTCTATGTGAATGTTTCATGACAGGAAACGGTTTCAGTGCCTGTGCTTCAAATGACGTCTAAGAATGAATCACTTCCTGCTTCTGAAGATGTAGAAGAGCCTCAACCTAAGAAAGTTATCACAGCAACTTCTCCAGTGAGTTTGTTCTTCTATCGAGTAATTAGCTAAAGTTTTAGTTCAGTCCACAATGATATATTGTTGTCGTTTTTTAGGAGAGCAGAATGTCTCACATTCAACACAAGCACACTCAGAAGAAGAATCCAAACCCAGTCGTGATCAGTACCATGCTCAGAGACACGACTTCACAGCATCAAAGCCATCTCTTTGACCTCAACTGCAGGATTTGTACTGGTATGATTATTTGATTATATGATTAAGTGGAACAATTAAGGACAGAAAACAAACCATTCACAAGACACTTGATTTTAAGCATACAATAAATGCTAAACAAATTTCACCCATGTGAGTGGCCCAGGAAGGTGGCATATTTGGCCGTCTTTACACATTTAGGCCTAGCTGGGGGCAAAACTATTTTTCCATGGAAAAGAAAATGCCATACAGTGTTGACATTTAACTTGTACAATGAAATAAACTTAGTAAAGTAAAGGTGAAAATGAACATTTTTGCTTACAAACAGAATATTTGGGTTTTTTTTTTTAAACAGTAGGTCACCTGCACACTTATGAAGACCCTGTACCAATGAAACCCAAGATGGACAAACCAAACACTCCCACGGAGGAAAATGAATCATTCACTAACACAAGTGTTGTGAAGAAGTCTGATGAAGTCGAGTCTCCCGCATCTCCCAAGGCGGACAATTGTGAAACGCAGAGGCCATCTGCTGAATTCTCACCTGTTTTGATCCCGTCAATTCCTGTTCTTTCCATCTCAAGAAGGGATCCTCGTACCGCTCAATTCCGACTATCTCGGCAATCATCTCATGCCCCTGAGTTAACCCCAACCCCAACTCAGGATTCTCCACCAGTGACCAGTGTCATGAAACCTACTGTTGAAACCAATATGGTGCCAACTCCACCAGTTCCTCTTCTGCCAATGGTTCCAAAATCGATCCTAATGAAGCCATCTTCCCCTGTTTCCAGGCTGGATGCTGCAGTGGACACAGCCAAAAGGTACCTTTTTTGTAGAGCAAATTTGTTCGTGTTGCATTAACGATTTACAAGACATTGATTTTATTTTTTATTTCAAGTCTGACAGAATCAAACAAAGGAACAAAGGTGTTTTTAAAGAAACAGGACATTTTATGGAAGGGGTTTCTCAACATGCCTACAGTGACCAAGTTTGTCACTAAAGGATACTTGATTTCTGGGTCTCCGAATGTTCTAAGAGCGGTAAAGTGGTCCTAAAGCATTCTTCCCCCCTAAAAATTACTGTTGTCTCCTAGCATAATGTTTTTTATAAAATGTAAAAAAAAATGTTTTTTTTTTAAGGATTTACCGGATACTATCCAGATTGGAGGTAGAATACTGCCACAAACTGTGTGGGAATATGTTGATTTGGTTAAGATGTCTGAAGCAAAGGTATGCTCATAATAAAAGAAGTTTTATTTTCAATTCGAAATACATTGTAATTACTATTTTGCTTGTAATACAGGAACTGTCATTAATTCGATTTCATCCATCATCTGAAGAAGAGGAGGTTGCATATGTGTCTCTTTTTTCATACTTCAATAGTCGCAGGAGATTTGGAGTTGTTTCCAATGTTAGCAAACACATCAAAGATCTTTACCTCATTCCACTGTGTGCAAAGCAGTCAATTCCTGCTGTGCTACTACCCATAGAGGGACCAGGTAAGTCCTGCTTCATAAACGCTTACTAAATCATCAAGATTGCGAAGGAAAATGGTTTGAACCTTCTACTGATTTTGATCTCTTTTAGGGCTTGAGGAGAATCATCCCAATCTCTTGATTGGTTTGGCAGTGTGTCAAAAGCAAAAGCATCTGGAGACTTTGCCGGTGAACTCCAAGACTTGTGATCTGAACATTGAACAAACACCTAATCCTTCCTCAGTTAAGACTCTTCACGCTGATGTTGTCCACAAGGCTTGTGATGCTGATACAGAATTGAGCGCAAGTGGATCAAAAGCAATTCCCCCATCTGGTACTGCAAATGACTTGACCACATCCGACCCGCTTCAATCTATACTCGCCACTTTATTTGGTAAAAAAAAACAACATTCTGAAATTCCACATAGCGAGGTCAGCATCACATCTGAGCCTTTTCTGCATTCTCAACAAACAATTAAGGAAGAAGGTATTCTCGTATCAGAAGATGACCGACCCTATGATCCAGAGGAGTATGACCCAGCTGTGACTCTGGTTCCTGACAATGATGATGATAGACCCTACGACCCAGAGGAGGAGTATAATGCATTTAAAAAGTGCGATCCAGTGGGAGAAAATGCTTCAGAAGAATCTGTGTGTAATCATCATGAAGCTAGAATTGATGAAGCATATGATCCAGAAGATGAGACTATGTTTAATGAAATGCAAAGTTACATCACATCCAGTGCTACACCTCAGAAATCCCCCGTATGTGAAATGGATAACATTTCAATGGCAACACTGTCTGAGCAGCAGAAAATCCTTGAAGATTTAAATAGACAGATAGAAGAACATAAAAGGCAGTTAGAGGAACAGACAGAAAGTCTACGTATTCAGACAGAAGCTATAGGGGTTTCCATGGCTCATTTTTCTGTTTCTGATGCTCTGATGTCTCCACCACCACAATTTGGCAGGGATGAAGAGGGTCACGTAGATGAAACAAGTCCAATCCAGAATGAGCATACACAGACCTCAAGAAAACTATGTCAGGATCAGATATCTTACAAACCCAAGACTTGTGAGACTGAAGATGTAAATTCACAAAATTTGTCTGAAAATGAAAGCAAGGATAATATGACTTTGAATAAACTGAATGAAACTGTTTCAAACAAAGATATGGTAAACACTGATGAAGTAAAGCCTCAAAAAGAGTCATTAGACACTGAATGTTCTTACAAAAAAGAAAGAAGTGGAAGATTCCGAACGAGCGCACATTCGTCAACAAGAAGTCGTGAGCACAGATCATACCACCAAGATAGGCCATCTTCCAGAACATCACATGCGGCTAGAGACTCCAAGGATGTTTCTGGTAAAGACCACAGAAGGTGGCACAGTGCAACCAAACATAGAGAAAGTAGGTACAGAGAGCGAAAAAGATCAGAGTCAACTCATCGACACCATAGTAACTCTGCTTCCCCCTCACGATACAGAAAAAGAAGACGTTTTTCTACTTCACGTTCAAGCCAGATTGACATTGATCAGTCACGTAAAACAAACCAACACCAGCAGGGGACAGAGATTTGTACAAAAAAAAGTACAAATCAAATGCACTCGGAGGACAAATCAAGACAAAATGGCGCTACTATAAATGACCAGAATAAACTGTTGCCAGAGATTGAAGTTGATTCGTCTTCTGTAGATCATAAGACCCATGAATCCAATTCTGGATTGTTGCATGGACTTCAGCGGTCAAGTGATCAAATTCAGCACACAAAACATGAATTTAACAAGCCAGAGCAACATTTTCAGTCAAACCAAATTCAACGAAGTGAGCAGAGAAAGTCACTGAGTCCAAAAATGCCCCATCCACCAAAGGATTTTCCATTAAGGCGACAGAGAGGCAGAAGGCAAAGGAGAAAGCGCTTATCTACTACCTCATACTCAAGTCAAGAAGACAATGACCAGTCAGAAATGCTGAGCCAACAAGGACCTGGTCCTTCAACAGAGCTAAGACCTTCCACAGCACAACCTTGTACCTATAGGGCTTTGCCCAAGCGATTTTCTGATCTTGACTTCACAAGATGTCAAAGATTAGACCTGACGCCCAGCCAGCAACCACATAAACAGCAAGTTCATTCTTCGTGGTCAAGGCAAAACTATTTGGAAAATGACATGGACGAATTACACCCAGGGGATCATCCACAATTTAAAGGTTTGTCACCATCAATTACACAGAGAAGAAATTCCAAACAGAGTTCTTGTCAAATGCATGCCAAAAGAACGAACTCATTACATGGGGCAAAGTACAAGACAAGGTGGTCGCCACTCGAAGTACCTGTTCAAAGCCAGGAACCCATATCTGGACAATTGCTTGGACCTGAAAGAGATCCTTTGAGAGAGTCACAGAGTTTAGGAGAGTTTTGTCCACCCAGGAATTTACATCATCAATCTTTTGAAAATTGGAAACCGACCTTGTCCCCACCACGTATGAGTCAGCAACGAGGTTTTTCAAGTGACAGAAATCGCAATTTTGAAAGTACTAGGCCTTATCCACACCTTTCTTTAAGATTCCCTAGTGCAGACGTTGTGATCAATGACAGATCTACTACAAGCTCTCAATCCAGAGGACCAGTTGCAGAAAACCATTTTGATGAGCGTTGTACCGACTACAGGATTCTAGCAGGTTTTCAAAGACAAGGACACATTTTAAATTCACCACTCGAAGCTATGCAAGGTGAACCACGTTGTCTAGAAGATATTAGTGAACCAGGAGGGCACGAGCGATCTCGATTTAAAGTTTGTGGAGCAAGGAGTGGGACATTTTTCACAAGAGGACATGAAAGTAGACAACCTTCTCAACAGTTTTTGGGCCAAAGAGAAACATCTGATTTACATGATCAGGAAAGGCATTTGCCTCAGTTTTCACATCGGTATTATGACAATTGTGAGCAGCACGATGAAGCAAATTCATCCAGTTATCATGTTGTTACACAACCACAATATGGGAATCCCAATCCGCGCCAATTACAAAATCATTTCCACCCCCCGAAAGAAGAGACACAGATGTGCTCTTTACGACGGCCACTACTCCCCACTCCAGCTGGAGGTCCCATTAGACAAAAAGTCGCTCATAACTCTTCTAATCTTTCAGCATCTGCGATAAGACATAGCCGAGCTGGCAATAACGTTTCCAACTCCGAATTCATCTGGGAAGAAGAACAAACACCCAATTGGGAAGGCGGAAGAGCAAAACACAGATTTTCGTAGGGAAAGGAGATAGGGTTGACTTGGCGAAGGGATTCAGACTGGAAGTAAAAGACAGAAGGGTCTCTTCATTAGACATTATACACTGGAAAAATTATGGTAAAATACAAATTTAATACGCAACAAGACTGTTTCTGGAAAAACTGCTGTACACAACTTTTTTTAGTTTTAAATGACAAATGTTGTTTGGTGCTTTGGATTGTAATATGCACCTATAGATTGCCGTTATAATGTAGGATATGAAGTAGCAGCAGTTTGTATCAAAAATCAGTGAGAAATTTTGCTCTAAGTGTATAAAATGTAATGTTCAGTATTCGTTTTTCCACAATTTGGTCCAATTCAATCTTATTTAAGGTGGAATACTGTATTTTTGAATTTAATTTAGTAAAAAGTTGAACCAAAGCCCTTAGTGGCTACTTTGACACTTTAATGTTCAGATACTGTGTTTATTGGCAACGTGACAACTTATTGCAAGAATAAAAAGTGTCAAATTTCATTTAACATTGATTTTGAATTTTTTTTTTTGTTGGATGGAAAATGTTTTTTTTTTTTTNATTATCTAGATTTTAGTTACTAATCTATCTCTTGGAGACACAAGTATAAAACAATTCAACTGCTTTCAGCCTTGGCCTGGCTGCGTTGACGCAGGCTAAAATATAATAAGATCTTAATATTAATATTGGAAATAAGATTTAAGTTATTAAATATTAAAAATATTCTAACACTTGGTCACCAATTTTGTAACAAAATATACGTTAGATGGTTGTATAATATTTAATTAGGAGAGATTTATTTATCTATTCTTGTCAAATTTTGAGCTTCAAATGTTTGACGTTAATATAGAATAAGAAACACTTAGTTTATTATGAATCTACAAACTAACACACACAAACACAAACCCACTGAGTTGTCTGGTACTCATTACAGCTCTGAAGGTTCGGGAAATATTGTGATCTTGAGAAAAGAAACGTATAGAAAACTGAACAATCTTTCAAAAATCATTTGACGTCATCAACAGGTAGGCTGAGTAAAAATGTTAAGGTAATAGCTTCAATCTGTTTATACACATTCCCTGTAACTAGCTGTTCGTTCGTGCGCGCGCATTAGCACGGACGTAAGACGTCACGCAAGACGCTGCGCAGCGCTTCACTTTCCCTCAGCTTTGACCACTGTCAGACTCATCTCTTCAGAGTACCGATGAAATAACTAAGGTAAACATTTACTCTATACTGAAACTATATACAAGTATATCAAGTTGATTTCATATACTGCTAAACTTAATATTGATGTGACCATCCTAAATGGCGGGAATCTCGTGCGTTTGTCACGAGACAATAATAAAAAAAAGTTCCTCAAAACTCGCAAACTAATTTGTGCGCCTTGTCGATTATAAATACAACGTCACTAATGTTTATGTCGATTCATAGAAGACGACGTTTACCTCACGAGGAAATTTCAAATTAGGCATTGTGTGGAGTAAGTAAATCTTTGATGTAAAAAGCCGAATTTGAAGTTTGAAGCTTGAAGTGGAATTCTCTCTATATAAGTCAGTTGTTTTCCACAGCAGACACAGAGCGCGGTTGACGGACATCAAGCTTCTGCATCAGACAATTGAGTCCGATGGAGTGTTCGTTGTCAGAGTCAGACGCCGGGAGTCACATTCCGGATATGAATGTTCTGCCGGTGGAATGCGAAGTTTCACCCGCTGTGCTGGACAGGGTCCGGTCCGTTCCCGTATTCAGAACCGAACTGCGTTTTCGGAGACGAACATCAGCAGTGGATGGTCGACCCAGCCCGCACGCACGGATCTGTCTCGAGAAGAGGTTCAGTCTTACAAACCAACACCACCTAAACATGCAGCCTCAACATGAACCTAAAAAGACTAACTGAATTTGTGAATTGTCTGACAGGACAACAACCATAATTAGGATAACCAAATGATGACAGCGATTGCAGACGTCATCAAAACGATTCGGGGCGGGGGGGGGGGGGGTCGTACACAGTATATATAACGTTACCTTTACATTTACAGTAATGTAACAAAAATTGAATTTTTGGGCATCATTATTAACCTTCTCCATGAACGTTCTGAGTGCATCTCAGTGTCTCTGGTCCTGAAAGCAGGATAGACAATCACAGAGCAATCACGCGTCTTACTGCCCCAAACTTCTCACTATCAGCCTATTTTCTGCCCTGTTACCAAGTTCCATGTCAAACTCCTGTGTTGTCATTAGTTTTTAGCTTCTCTGATAGCATTTGATTTCCTAGTTTTAACAATGGTTGTGAATAGCAGAATCTAAACAAGAAAGATTAATCCACTTTTTTGTCTTTAGCTATGTATTATTGGCTGCTGTAATCTGCTATGTTTCAGGTTCCTGTCAGTGCAGTATAATCCCAACTCAACCCAAAGTGTAATGGTCTCGGACCCTCAGCAGATCGCAGTGAAGGAGAAAACCCCAGAAATGGACATGTTGGGAGAAATGGACATGTTGGGAGAAACCAATAAGACAGTGGGTGCTGATTTATTTTATTTTTTTTGCTTTTATGAATTGATGTAATTCCCTCTGATTCTTCCCGACCAGCCGGAGCACCCAAACACCAGACAGTTCCTCATCTTCGACAGCGGCGTGAAGCGGCTGACACCAGGGTTAGTCGCGAATGAAGAAGGTTTGTGTCATTCACAGGGCAGTTGTGGCCTAATGGCAGGAAGTTGATGTTGACTTATAGGTAGCATCAATCTGTAACTCGCTATCCATCAATATCATCTGACAACTAACTGTAAAGATGATTGTGTGTGAGACTTGACCGCTGACATCCGCTCTCTCTTGGCTGAAGACCTGATGTTGGACCAGGCTGCGCTGCAGAAGAGATCTCTCAGGTGCCTGATCACATGACTTTCTCTACACTCAACAATTGCAGGCCTCTGGACACGTGTGTCTATGCCGTCTCCTCAGGTCTGATGTGGAGAACAGGAAGCCGGGCTCTGGGCAAAAGGTCGGAAGGATGGCTAATTTGGAGAAGTGCAGAGTGAAGCACAACCATAAGGAACAAGTCCGCAGGTAAGCCGCGCACACACACACACACACACACACAACCAAGCTCACCAGCCGTGTGTCTGAGCACAGGAGAAGGATCCGTCAGTACTGCGACGAGCTCAACATGCTGGTGCCCTTCTGTGTGCCCAGTTCGGACAAAGCCTCCACTCTGAAGTGGACCATTGCCTTCCTCAAGTACATCCAAGAGACTGACGGAGACCGTCTCAAACAGGTGGGCACTATCCTCTCGGAATAACCATTTAAACTCTGACTAAACCATTGAAACCATTGAAAAATTTTCGCTGCTGTGACTGCATTAAAGTCTTGAAATCTCAAGTTCTTCAGTAAACACTAAATATTCACAAATAGCATCAACAGACAGTTTTTGGATTGTGATATTGGATAGTCATTTTTATAGCATGAAACTATTTGATCTGTCTTTCTATTTATTTTTGTACATTCATCCAACTATTTATCCATCTGTTAATCTATCCATCAATCCATCTTTATATCTATCTATTTTTCGGTCGGTCTGTGTCTGTCTGTCCATCCATCCATTCAAATGTCTGCTGATGCTATCTATCCATCCATCCATCTTTAAATCTTGGTTTGTCGCTCTGCACACTAGGTAGTATCAAATCTTGAAAAATAAATCAGAGGAAGAATCCAATAGCTCTGTAACTTTCACATCCCATGAGCAAGAAGTTTAACACAAAAACATCGCCCTGTTGCAGAAGTTCGAGAGAATATTCCGTGATGAGGGAGGTCAGAGGTCAAAACCCAGTCGTGTGCCAGGATCACACCAACACCAACCCAGTGAAATCACCCCCAAACCTGTCTGAGCATCACCTCTTCCTGTTTCTCCAGGCAGAGCTCATGAAGATGTTGAAGGTCCACTCACTTGCTGTTTGTGTTTGTAAGGTGTGAGGAGTGTGCTTGGTTGACCACTCGTTTGTTCTGCAGTTCATTCGAAGCGTTATGAAATAAAGTCGTTACCTGATGCAATACCCGCACACTCGCTGCTGCATTATGGGAGGGTTCAGAGAAAACATGTACTGAAAAGTGGCTTTATTCACAATTCACCAGCTACAGACACTCACTGTACACACAACAGTCGCAGTAATAAATAGTCAAAGGTCAAATCACGTGGATTTAATAGTTACAGCGCCAACATCCAGAGGAAGAAGCGGATGAAGGCGTCAGACGCTGCGTCTGAAGAACGGGCATAATACGTGCATAAGATACAAAGCGCTGGTAGACGGCAGGATTGTCCATCGTCTTAGTCTTTTCCGCCGGCCTGTGGAAACACTTCTTCTCTTCCTCTGGTCCTGAAAGGGATCATGTCATCCACCGCTCTCTGTGTTAATGGTTCTTGGGGCCGGAAGACTTCCCGTGGGGCGCGGTCCCCTGGCACGCAGACGTGTCGCAGATGCCGGGTGAGCCCTGGTGTCCTGGCCGGCCGGGTCGGCCCGCTTCTCCCGCCTCTCCCGGGTCGCCCGGCGCTCCGTCTCGGCCGTCTTTTACGCTGCCGTTGACTCCGGGCAGACCTGTGCGGAACAGCAGACACCATCACATCAGTGCTACTCACGATTTAAAACATCCAGAATTAGCTATGTTGTGCTAGATTTCTTATTCTTCTACGTTTATAAAGTGCTTATCAGTCACAGAGCACTCACAAAACATTAAATCCATTTAGTCTGAAAATAACCTTGGATTCATTAGGCTAATATTAGTAATATTTCATTATCTATATAGGCCTCCACTCACATCCGGGCATCACCACACACACACACACACACACCTAATTTCCAAATCCCATTTCACCTGAAAGGTATGTATTCGGACTGTGAGAGGAAACAGGAGATCCAGAGGAAAACCACACAAGCGAGGAGAACATGCAAACCTTCAACTCACACCTCGGTCACAAACGGAACCTTCTCGCTGTGAGGCCACTGCTCCAATGCGTAAAATGATAACTTTTTGCCTATTTTTTTATTCTAAAAAAACGCGTTAAAAATATCCCATGTATTTCTTATTTTACCGTAAGAAATATTTTCAGAAAGACCCCCGCCGTTTTAATAGATGAGTGCTTGTGTGAAAATATTTGTTTTAGGGTCTTAAGCCTTGGACAGTCAGAAAAGCTCCTCAGGACTAGATTAGGTCCCTTCCTGCACAGGGTCTCGCGTACGTACCTGGGTCGCCCTGGTCTCCAGTGGGCCCGTCAACAGCTTTCCCCACCGTTCCTTTGTCCCCCTGCTCACCGACGTCTCCTGCGGATTCAAAGGAGGAAAGTTTCACAAGTCCGTCTCTGCAGAATGTGCTCGCAGCTTCATGGTGAGAAGAGACAGTGAACACTAACTCAAGTCTGTGTTTCTGATTATCTTTTTATTTTTGAGACGCATTTTTATTTTTATGGAAATTTATGAGTGCAATGTTTAGGTAATTATACATGTCATTACTAAATATTTACTTATATCATCGATCTTTTGCTTCTGTTTTGTTTTCATCGATTGTTTGCTTCTGTTTTTTTCCTTATTGGTGTCTAACTTTTTTTTGTTTTATATTTTTCATGTCTTATGTTTTTGGTTTTGTTTGAATTTGTTTTTGGTGTAGAATTAGCACATTTGTTTTGGTTTTGCATTTCAACAGGGAGGTGCGAAAATTTGTGTATGTGTGAGAAAAAGTAAGTGTATTGTGTGTGTGTGTGTGTGTGTGTGTGTGTGTGTGTGTGTGTGTGTGTGTGTGTGTGTGTGTGTGTGTGACTAGATTTTACCACTAAAGTATTGGGACTTCTGTCTTTGAAGGGTCAAGATGAGATTTTACACTTGAGTTTTGGTTACGGTTAGATACGGTAAGTTACATCTCTGCCTGTCTATTTGTGTTAGTTAAAGCTGGAGTAAGCTGGTATGGAAAGCATGTCAATGATGAGACCCCACTTTGAAATATCTGCAAAGGTGAGTGTGTGTGTGTGTGTGTGTGTGTCAGCTGGTCACCTCGAGGACCAGGGTCACCCAGATCTCCCGGCAGTCCTCTATAACCAGGTGGGCCGCGAGAACCGGGGTGGCCGACAGATCCCACGTCTCCTTGCTTCCCTGGAGGTCCAGAGGGTCCAGGCCGTCCCACCGCCCCAGGAGCCAGGGGTCTTCTCAGGTTAGCAGCCAGCTGAGCGACCTGGTCTGAGGCGTACAGAAAGAAACTGAAGCTCTGTGTGTGATTTGGACAGACTGAGAAGAAAGCGGTTTGTACCATCAATCATGGAGCCGCACAGCTCTCTGATGTGCTGCTCGCTCACGAGTTTCCCCTACAACAAGCATCGATTTAGAACCAGCGCCATCTCGACCATCACAGCATGATGACAGCAACAACTCACGGGAACGCCGGCCTTTCCGGCAAGCCCTGGGAAGCCTTGCTCTCCCTGGAGTCCCATCGGACCTTCTTTCCCAGGCAGTCCCCGGAGTCCGATGTCTCCCTGAGGCCCGACGACTCCTTTAGGTCCCAGTTCTCCACGCTTGCCAGACTGCAGGAAAAACTCACTGTTAGAAAGTGGATGTATGCAAAGTAAAACAAAGGTCACAGTCTGGCTGCAGAATTTTTTTTTTTTTTTTAATTTTTAAATTTCTACGTCATATAAGCATCTTTTACACACAACCATTTTGTCTGGATGCATTATGTCATCAACAGACTTCTAAAACACACTCAAGCACACAAAGATTAACGTTAACCCTATTTTCACAATCCAAACATTTTCTGCCGCTTACTCCATTTCTGGGTCACAGGGAGCTGCATCAGCAACTCAGGTTCAGAGGTCACACACACACCCTAGGCTAGTGGCCAACCATTCAAAGAGTACAAACACACATTATAAACACAGACACACAATCCCTTAACACACACACACTCAATAACATTTTTTTTTATACGAAAAATCCTCATCAACTCACACGCTGGAACTTCCTTTTCTTAGTCACAACTGTGTGTTCACTGATTGTTTGACTCTTTGTATTTATTTGAACTACATCATATAGTTTGTTTGCACTTCCTAGCTTCTCTCATAAGTCCCTAAATACGCAAATCGCCTTGAATACATTGTTTGTAAAAATGCAAATAAATGTAATAAAAATGTGCGTGTGTGTGTGTGTGTGCATGCCTAAACTTACAGACTCAACAAACACTCATAGAACACACTTCACACATACACACAAAAAATAACAACCCAAGACACACACTGGCTCACGTCCTACAGTGATTTACCCAATGATGCTTCAAAATACACAACAAGAACCCTCACCTCTCCTTTCTGTCCCACTGGACCGTACGGACCCTGAAACACAGCAAACACACTCAGCCTGAAGTCCTCACACACCACACACTGATAGTGGGTTTGATCACTCGACTGCATCACATACTGGTTCTCCGTTCTCTCCAGGTAAACCATCACTGCCTGCGACTCCCTGAAACACACATGCTAGAGTAAAAAAAAACACCTAGGTGTGTGTGTGTGTGTGTTCGTTCTGACATAAGAAACTGTCCTACCATGTCTCCCTTTGGACCTCCCGCTCCGGTCGGACCCTGAGAGAGAGAAAGACTGTAAGGAAAACAGCAAGTCAATTTTGCCAAATATGTGTGTGTGTGGGTGTGTGTGTGTGTGTGTGTGTGTGTGTGTGTGCGTGCATGGGCAGGTCTTAGTCATCATAAAACAGAGGCAATTATTTGAACTAGAACTGTTATTATAAAAATAATAAATATTGCATATCTGGTTCTCTGGTTTGTACTCACTCTCTCACCAAAACCTCCTCTGATTCCGGTCGGGCCGGGAAGACCCGGATCACCCAGGGCTCCCTTGACACCCTGTGTAAAGAAAACATCTCCATAATAACCACACATCTAGTTAACGCACAAAAGCACAAAATACCCTTTATTTAGGTGAATACAAGCACACTCTTATCCAATTTTATAAGCTCAGAAATCAGTGCTTACATCCCCATTATTCAATTACTGTATGTGCATAAAAATAAGCACTACCTTTTCCCAATTTCTATATTAGATGAAATAATTCATCTTTAGAAATAATATCTAACAACATTTTATTATCTATTATTCAAATAAAACCCCATAGTAGAGAAATATGGGGACGAGTAACGCACATTACATACGACTTTTGTTCAACTTGACAGCTCTAAAATAAAAAAGAGGGAGCCACACTTGTTCCTTCCTCAATCATTTTTACCAACACGCTCCAAACTCTTCTTTTTGATTGTCGTTTTATGAGACAAATACAATTTCTAATTTGTATTTCTAATTTGCAAGTGTTCTTCAGCCTATTGTGAACGTGGAATTCAATCAGTTTGTCCACAATCGTACAATGCTTCAGAAGTCAGTACAGCAAGAAAGTTAGAGGGTGCATGTGTAACCACAGTATTTACTTGTATTATTAAATATTTTGAATTGCTGACCTGGAATCCTTTAACACCCTGAGGTCCAGTGTTTCCTGCCAGGCCTACACCACCCTGTAAGTGCCCACAGATGGCATCAGGTACGGTATCTTTCTGTTGAGCTGGCCTTCTGTTTTATGAGCTACTCACAGTCACTCCTCGTGGACCAGCTTCTCCTCTCTCTCCAGGGATGCCAATCTCACCCTGCAGCCAGACACATGGACGGTCACAAATTATGCCTCTTCAGAATAAACTGAGCAGCATGGTGCCCACAGCGATCGCTAAACTGACGCTGCAGGAGTGACTGACGGGATGGAGAGGAACTGCTGGATCAGAAGTCCAGCCAGGAGCACAAATTCAACAGCTCGAACAAACACAAGAAAGTTCCCATCTGGTCAAGAGTCGGATACATACAGGGATACCTGGCTCTCCGGCTGGTCCTGTCTCCCCCGTCTTGCCTGGATTTCCCTGAAAGCAAAAGGATCCAAGGATCACTCAGAGATTATTTCTTACCGTGAATCTGCCAATAGCAGCAGTACTTACAACTCCTCCCTTGGCACCTTTGCCACCAGCTTTTCCTTGTAAACCCTGAGTCAAACACAAAGGTTGAATGATTACAATCCGATTTTAGTTTCTTTTTTACGCACACATCTAAAATACAATTTTCTGGAAAATTGTATGAAATTGTATTTGTAATAAATTAAAATCAAGTGGTGGGTTTTTTTTATGGATTTCCACTATAGCTTCAAATTTATTTAGCCATTTTCAATAAGCTATAACATTAAAAGGCTCATGAATTATCTATACCCTAAGATTTAGGAATTATCGATTATTTCCCAACATGGCCACCATCTACCAATCAAAATTTAGCAAAATTAGACATAACTAATACATATTATCCAATTGCACAGGTCTGTTTTTTTCGTCCAATCATAGCACATTTAGTTGGATGCTAATGAGTCTTGATATCAGTCACTAATAACATGTCATTAAATACAACATTTACTAAACTTGATAATTAAAAAAAAAACTATTTCCTAAATTTCCCATGTTAAAACCTTTGAATCAAACAACCAATCAGCACAAAAATAAACTGCATACACACTTTTTGACTTGCCACTTGGTACACAATACAAAAAAAAAAAACCTTGCTTTGCAATATCGTCTTAGGAAAAAAGTCTTTCTGTTAGCCAATGGATACAAATTTTATAGCATATTTTACTTAGACCGTAACCAGAGTCCAATCAAATTTTAAAGCAAATCGGACAATAGGTGGCACTTTACCAGTTCGAAATTACAGAAATGTTTGTAAAAGTTTTTCCTGGAATGATGATTATTTTTCACTTGAAAGCAGTATTGTACATTACATTGATGGGCGGAACCGCACGCTTTCTCTGCTATGTTTTGTATTCTTCATATAATAATATTGTTTTGTAATAATAAATAATGTAATGCGCTCTTACACAGGAAGCTACTGTCATAAAAAGTGATGCAGTAAGATATGGTAATACACTGTGACCGCGTGGCCACGTTTTGACCAGGGCTTGTTTTTGGACTTGTCTTTACTTACAGGAAGACCGTTGGGTCCTTTCTCCCCAGACACGCCCACTCGGCCAGAATCCCCCTGTCAACCCAACAGACACCCATCACTCAGCATCACCGACACAAGCATGATCATTTACACACTCGGCAGAAATTCAAAACCATCAATCACCTTTTGACCATCTAGCCCTTGAGTGCCATCCTTCCCGTCCCTGCCAGGGATGCCCTACAGAAACAAAGACATCTCAGCATCTAAATCTCTTAGAGGAGAACATTAGAGTAGGTCTCTCTGAAAAGCACAGGTGTTGCGTACATCCCATTGGAATGCAAAGTAAAAAAACGACACACGTGTGCCATATAGTTCTTACGGGTTCTCCTTTAGGCCCCACTCCTCCAGGAACTCCTTTTGGCCCAATTTTTCCCTGTTGATGAGATCAATGACACAGTTTTGAACAGAAAGAAAGCTTCATGCTGTAGTTATGAGATGTGCTGAGCTTACAATTTCTCCTTTGGGTCCTTTGAACCCTTGAGGACCCTTCTCACCGGCATCACCCTGTAGAACCCAGAAGAAGAACTCTGTGAGTCTAACAGCTGAAGAAGGGGAGATGAAGAGATACTCACGGTTTTACCAATAACTCCTGGTGGTCCAGGTTTCCCTCTGAAGCCTGGGAATCCCTGCAGAGAAAACCAGCCTGAAATGAAACAAATCCAATTTGAGACTGATTCTTTGTGGATGTGCTCTTACTCTGTCTCCTACAGCTCCCACGGGCCCCTGCAAACCCCTCAGCCCCCGAATGCCCTATGAAGACACACAAGACACATATTGATATAACTAGATCATAGTTTTTGGATTGCAAAGTCACATTTTGGAATATTGGAACACGTGGGGTGGTTTTCTGAAGTGGAGTGACTTCCTACCTGCAATCCCACTGTTCCTGGGATTCCTGGTGGTCCCGGTGGACCTTGATCACCCTGAGGAAAGGAAAGAGAGGAAAACAAAGACGTAATATTATTAATGGGTTCAAACTGTATTTAGAACTTCTCAGCTAACTTCTTATGGTGCAATATTTCATTCCTTACAAGATGGTAGAATCTCACCTTCTCGCCATCTTTTCCGACTTCACCTTTGCTTCCTTTGTGACCCGTATGACCCTAAGTTTAAGGTACAGATGCAACTTAGCTGCTGAGCCTGCTAGTGATGCTCAACATGGTTGATGGAGAACCTTGAATCCGGGCATTCCTGGGGGTCCGGGTGGGCCAGGAGGACAGATGGCTGGACACTGCACGCAAAAAAATCAGAACAATGAATTCTTAACCACCGTAACACTCACAGACCACAGCAAACAACACAGAGAATCTAGAGAAATATGGTTTGTTAAAATTCAATAATTTTAACTTACCAGCAGATCTCCACTGCCCTCAGGAAGAGTTCCTGGAAGGCCCTGAGAAGAAAACGCAGCACCAGAACATAGGGTTATTGCTCACAGATATGGACAATATCTGCTGTGGAAAGATCATAATCTGGTACTTACTGGTGGGCCATCGGGACCAGGAGAACCAGGAAGCCCTGGAAGACCCTCAGGACCCTGAATAACGTCAGTTCAGGTGATGTCAATCAATTCAGCATCAGTTAATATCAAATTGCAAAGTAGTGATGCTCTCGGTTTTTCGTTTTTAAGACCACTGAAGTATTCACTCTTTAACTAGAATTGCATTGCTTGCACAATGAATGGAAATGTTCTGAGAAAAAAAGAAAATTTTTCTCACTCACCGGAGAACCCTGAGGACCCAATCCGCCAGGAAGCCCATTAGCTCCAGAAAGACCCTGAGATCCAGCAAATGTTAGAAGAACATTATTATCATCGTAATTC
>SOMO01000072.1:529545-548181 GCA_028128575.1 Paedocypris carbunculus
CCAAGCCACGCCCTTACACCTTACAGCTCATGAACCTACAGACATTCAGGTTCAATAAAGCCCAAATTAAGCTGAAGACATATGAGGATGAGAGCTATCTGGGTTTCACCCTCTCTGCACTGAATATTACTTCTAATGATCCAAACATAAAACGAAATCACAATGCAGGAAGATCTCACCACTGAATGTAGGAATGAACCCTCTCCAACCGTTTGTAGTCTGTTCTCCACTCTGTATGAAAGGCCTCGATCGACACATCTGAAAGTCATACAGGAACTCTGGAAGTCAAGGTCACCGTACAAAGTGCAAACCACCACACATACCGTCAGGAGACGACTTGATCTCGTTCAGGTAGAACTTCAGATTAGTCATGCGCTCTTCCGGACACTCGTCTTCGTTCATGTTCTGCACAGAATGGTTCGGATATGGGTTTATGACGAGGTTGGAGACCCTGGGGTGATGAAGCACTCACAGGATAGCCGTGTCGGTAGGTCTGCATGTCCTTAGCCGCTCTAAGGTTTCGAGAGAATGAGTTCGACCACTGGAAAGATCAAAATTGCCAAACATTAGCATTGACGCTACATCACAATCACCACAATAGCTAGCAGACGGCATACACACACATTAAATGTGTTGATGAAGTATTGCTGATACACAGCCTGATTGGTGGCCCAACAATCACAGGACTCTACACACTCACACAGTAGAACGGACTGGGGCTCGAACCTGTAACAGTGACCCCCATTATGGCATACGGGTCAAACTCTGGCGGTTAACCAGACCGCCAGATGCTTTATTGTGAAGCTATTGATATTGGTATTAAAGGCCCAGTGATAACGGTGGTAACACACAAACTACCGTTTCCAATAATTCACAACTGTCTCGCTTTGTAGAAACAGTAAAGTGTAAAATTTACATTAAAGCATTAGCTTGGCACTCAAACGCAAAGTATTTTTGCAGCTTGTAAATAATTGCAACTTGTAGAATTAAATACATTATTTCAATGCTTATACTATTCGGCTCCTCGGTTTAAAGTATTCATGGTGATGATAGACTAGGGCCATGTAGGGAGGGATTTGATCCTGCAAGTCCGATTCCATAAGACTGGATCACAAGCTGTACTGTAAAATACTGTGGTCTGTTGTCAACAATCTCATCCTCGTGTAAATTACGGTACATTCACGTGATGTATTCTCCAAACAACACACACACACACACACACACACACACTCGTCAAAGCGTATACTGAATAAAATAAACGTCATTCTACTTCGTTAACAAAAGCCTCTTTGAATCTCTTGGAGCCTCTCATCTCTCAGAATCGCAACTCTGCGTATGGCAATCGTAGTTCACTAAAGCGCCATTTATACAGTTGAAGTAGACACAAGCTGTGATTTGATGCGGCGCGTTAACTGCCTTCACAGCTGGGGTCCTGGTGAAGACCCCCGATTACGCGACAAACAACTCATCTGCACCGAGACGCCGGAAAGCAGCTTTGAGATCTGCAAAGACTGACGCATTTCCGGTCAGGAGCTGGCGTTAAAAAAGGAGGAATCTGCTGCAGCATGAGCAGTTTGTTTCAAATTCACTTCTAGAAAAAAAGTTGACTCACGAATCACTTCGAATGGCAATAAACGATCGCGCCGTGACAATTCCACCGACCGTGAACAAGATGTGAAACACCAGAACTAACTGCCAATTCAACGTCAACAACCATCAGATTACAGCACTTCGACCAAACCAAACCGCTGCAGTTCTCATGAATGTTATTAATGACGGCGTTAAGACAAACGTACAAACGCGGGCCGCGTCTTCTTGCAGCGGCTGCTGTTCTCCAGCTCGTCCCCGTCGCTCTCCGTGTCCCAGGTGGAGTCGTATTCACACACCAGGTCGTCGTCCATCCCGAAAGCTGGTGATCAGCATTAACCTGCAGTCAGATGGAAATCGGAACAGCCCCATTAGATGCGCAGGCGTCCGTGCACCCGCCCTCTCGTGCTCCAGTCCGCCGCGACGCCGTCTCGTGAGGCGGAACACGAGCGTTAGCGCGGAAACTTTAAGACAACTTCACGAGAACTCGGCATCGTCTGTACAGAAAGAAGCGAAAAGACATCAACTGACCACGTCGCCATAGAAACTTCATCTGCGCGGCAAAGACGACCCCGTTCCGAACTAGGTTTTGTTCCGAGACGTTTGAGTAGAACGTCGACCAATCAGCTTGTAGCAAATGGATACATATGTGACGTCATAGTCACGAACCGTCTGCTTTTGCTGAAATCATTTTTATTTCGCGTTTGTTACTGATTTGCGAGGATTTTTAAAGCAACGGTTTGGAAATAAAATTGTCAAGAGCTGGGCAAATGGGGTGTTCTTTTAGTAAATACTGCTGTCGCTGTTTTGTGGTTCTGCGCATGTGCAAATCATTACGTCCCTTCAAAAAACTTTTGATTACATCAAACGGTTTTTCTATGCATTAAAATGTTTTGGGCTTTAATACAGTTATAAAATATTATTATACGTTCTATCAAACTTTATAATGGGTTTACAGCAAAAAGAGCTACATTCTTCCAATTACCATACATCGCAATGTTATCAATGTGGCGTTTTATTGGTCATGGAAAATATTTTAAATATAACTTTCAGATTAAACTGTATTTTTTTTTATATAAATAGTTATACATGATAAAAGGCACAGTAATCTGTTCGCATATTTTCACCGCAATAATATGCGTGTTATTCTATTACTGGCCAACTTTACCTGCTCACTTGTCACATAATAATAGGATAAGAATAAGACTTATGTGGTATATTTGGCGACCGGCCAATGAGAAAGCCCGCGACTTTATTTAAAGCTTCTTAGAGCACGTGTCAAACTCAAGGCCCGGGGGCCAGATGTGGCCCGCCAAGTCATGTTATGTGACCGCCGACAGCTAAAAAGTTTGAGTGTCAAAAAAAGAGTGTGCGTTGACCAAAAGCTACGTTTCCACACAATACCTTTCGACTACCGTAGCCACAGCAGTGTTTCCACAGTTTTATGCTACTTTTCTTCATTGGCTTGGACAGTTTGATCCTTCATTAATAGAGTTATGTGGGTTTTCATAAGCTGAAAAAATGTAAAAAGATTTGTGTTAGAGCAACAAGCAAACATGGGTTTTCTACACAACCGCAACTGCAGTTGATCAAGTTATGATAAATAATGAGTCTGTGAGACACCTGGCCATTTCAGGACCGGGGACAGTGCTCACGGATGCTGCAGTTACTGTTGTTTAACATTAAAGAGTAGTTACATTCATTTTACATTACATTTGATTACATGCAGTTACATTTATAAATTACATCCGGCCCTTAAAGGCCTCATTATGCTGATGTGGCCCTCGGTGAAACGGAGTTTGACACCCCTGCCCTAGAGCCACCTGGGTCCGTCATGGCGTGCATGCGGTGAGCGGCGCGACTGCTTCTCACTCAGTGGCTGGCTGTGTGGGGAGTGGTGGCTTTCCGGGTGCTGCGCTGCCTCGATTTTGCGCGGGTGTGCTTCACGCCTGATGCTCCTGGTTGTTTTCTCACTTCGGTGGTAAGCGGCTTCAAAGCAGGTCTCTCGTCTCGGTGCAGGCGCCTGATGTATTGTGTTTGGTTAGATCTCGCGGAGCGAATACATCGTTCCTGCGCTCTCGTGGCACTGCGCTCTTTGCGTTTTAATGTCACTGATGGCTGTGTGCAGGAGTGCGCGCGCTTGGACTGTGGTGGCCTGGACGGGGCGCTGTTTCGCTGTCATCTCTAATTAAGTGACTCCATACACTGTCCACCTTTCAACCTGGCCTGTTCCTGGGACCCCCAGGACGTGTTTGACAAAGCCATACCTACCTCTGTCAGTATTATCCCTCCCACATCAAACCGAGTTTGTAAATGTCTGTGAAGATGTTAGACAAAGCCCACTGGACAGAATAATGTTGTAATAATTAACAATCGGAACAAAACAGAGACGATTAAACAATCTTTAGTACAATAGCACTTTCATAATGTGTCATTTTAAAGAAACGTTTACTTTGTAGTAATGGCAACTTTCACAGATGACCACTAGATGGCAATCGTGACCATATACTGTATATACCATACCTTCTGTCACAAACCACCATTACACCTCTGACTCTTTTGAGACCAGATGGAACCCTGTATTCACGGACTTCATGAAAGCAAGATTGTAACTCAAATTACTTTAAAGCAATTGAGCTACGAGAAAGAGTCAAAGAAAATGCTTAATTGATAAAAGACCAGAACTGGTGAGTGAGAGTAAACAGAGATTTATTTGTAGCCATGAGCATCAAGATAACACTGGAAGGTGTGTGTGTGTGTGTGTGCTGATGTCATATTGGTGAGTTTGTCGAGGTGCGTGTAGCCTCCCAGTCAAACACACAAATTTTCCCCCTTCCCACAGTTAAGCCGTAGTGTTGGGGGTGTTTGTGTCTTTTTTTTTTTTTTTAAGCACTGTATTTATCCCTGTGGGGCAATTATAAGGACCACGATCTACCACAAGAGTAGTGATCAGTGGGGCATGTGGGTTAGTGTCTTGCCCAAGGACACTCAGTTGCAGAACCAGCGGTAGGGGGATTTGAACCAGCAACCTCTTGGACACGAGTCCATGGCCCCTGCAGAATCAGAACCTGCCACATTTCTAGAATCAGCCTGGTCCTCAGTTTCTCGGTGTGGGAATGGCCGGCTCGTCCCCTCGGCTCCGAGACGGGGGCTGTTGGGGTGGTCTAGTCTTGCTCGGACACGGGGTGTACTGCAGGTTTCTTTTCGGTCGAGTGAAGCAGGATGTGAGTGACTGTGAGCTGCAATCGTAGGATTTGTCCTGGAAAAACACATAGAAAGTTCAGGAACTGTGCTTCACCGGTTCTCAACCAGTGTTGAGCCGTTGCTTTATGTACCACAATGGCAAGTGCCATTTGTTTGAATCTGATTCATTTTGGAAAGTATCTTTTTTTTTTTTTTTTACATCCACTTGGTTGTGAAAAAAGGCTCTTGCAGCAACTAATTTTAAAACTTCCCTTAAAACTAACAAATCACCAATGTCAGGGAGACGCTCCCTAACGAACTATGGGGCACGTTTCCTCGTATATGCACACACAAGAACATAATGCACATAACTGGACTTTCGCACTTACACAATGTTTATAAAGATGTTTATTTGTATTGACAATTTGTCGGGGACTGTACTGTCGGTTGTTTTATTATGAAACGGGATGACAGGAAGAATACCTGGCGGCCGGAAGGGGGTGTGTCGATAGGCGGGGCCCCAGATTTAAAATGGTGACCCGGGCACTCCACAGAGGAGGGGGCAAGGTAGTGGTGTGACGCCGTATGATACTGGAGAAAGCTAATGGTAGAAAGTTGGTTCTCAGCGTGTATATATTGTATAGTTTTTTTGTTTTATTTCTGCAATTGGATTTTGTGCTTCTTGTTTTTGTTGGAGTATTTTTCACCGGTGCACAATTAAAAAACACTGGGCTAAAGGATTTCACGAGTTTTTCCGTCACTTGGCCAACGCTTGGGCTAATCACAACAACCAACAACACAACAAAAATTGTGGCTGACTTTGAGCGTCACATCAATGTAATAAAAAAGCAAAACAAAATTCAGAAGACTGTTACAGCAGAGAGTGAGTAAATCCCACACTTTGGAGTTTTCATCCATGACTTTCTAAAAATCTGACTCTCTGCTTGTTGAATCCAATGTTTATAATATTTTTTTTTCATTCTTTATAAACCTTATCTTCTGCTATAAATGCTAAGCTAAAATTAAGCATTCAACAAAAGTCTGATGTCACAAAATGTCACATTTTGAGAGTATTGATATTCTTTTACATTTTTTGCTGTTTCATTTTAATGGGAAAAATGTACTGGAATAGTTACCAACCTCCAGAGACTTGCTCTTGCTGTCAGATCCTCTCCTGATTAGATTTACGCTTGTTTCCTTTTGGCTCTGTTTTATAAGTCTGGATTTACCAACTTTGCTATCTTTTCTGACCAGAGAAACCACTGGAACATGATAGTCAGTGGGTTCACAGGACTGAGAACCGGCCAAACTCACGTTGTTCCTTCTGGTCACTCGGGCCTTCGCCACTTCCGTGTCAGTCTTCTCTACCCGGCCACATACGTTGCGCAAAAACTCCTGGACAAGGCCATACTTTTGAACCCCTACATTTCTTTGGCTGTCTTTGCCCTGGATTGACGTTGAGTTTGAGCTTCTGCTTGTGGGAGAAGAAACTGCGGAGCCATTTTGCAATGAGGCCCAGACGTTCTGGTTCCTGTTTCTCTTTTCCATCTGAGTGGAATCGTTAAGAGAACGGGATGCAGACAGAGAAGATGAAGGAGTGGGAGATGGGAACGACTTTGAGGAGACCAAAGAATAAGCAGAGGTCCTGCGTGATGGCTGCAGCTGAAGCTGCTCGGACAGGCCTGGAACACACTGTAAACCTGTTTGTTGAGCTTTTGCAGATGCAAATGATGTCACATGAGGCGACCAATTCTTTGAAACATAAAGACTTTTAGGCCCATCTGTCTTCGGCACCTTGGTGTGGAACTGAGTTTGAGTGCCTATGCTTACAACACTACACCCAGAATCCCTCGCTCTGGTTTGGTCTGAAGAGCTGGACTGGGAGGTTTGCAGAACATTGGCGGTCATTTCTTTCATGTCATCACTCAGGTTAGTAGTGACATCCAAGTTATTGAAAGCTAGGTGAGAAGTGGAGGCCAAACTGGAAGTGAAATTGGTAGATTTGCTTTCCTTAGAAGTTTGGTACTTAAGTAGTAGGTTATCCAGCCAATTTTGATATGATGCCACGCAGTCTTGATTGACCAGATCACACAACGCGGTCGGGTGTGTTTTCTGGGCCTCGGCTGTCAGAACTGAGCTCAGTTGGATCCTTTTTGCTGATGGTGGGCTGTAGTAAATACGAATGCTTGTTTTTTCTGGAGCAGTGTGGCTTCTCTGAGTTATTTCTCTGTTAAGGTTCAGAAAAGGAAAACTTGGAGGCATAATCGGAACATCCCAAGTCTTGCAGGCTTCCTCTCTATCCAGAGCTGCAGCCTCTTGACTGAGGTACCTCCAGTTCTTGGTGCGCGTTGACCTGGAGGTCTGGAGTATAGATCTGTTGGAAATCAAATTTCATATATTTCACACACAAATTTTTGTAAATCTAACACAATCTAGAAGTGAAGCAGAGAGATGATGCTCACCTTTCCACTTTTTTAGTCATCTCATAGCTGGCACACTGAAAATGAATCAGTCAGAGTATTTTAATATTTTTCCATCCTATTTATGCAATAAAGGAGATGCAAAATAACAAAATCCACAATAACTCGTGCTTTAAAGTTGCAGTTTTGTTAAAAATGACATTTTTGAGATGTTTTTTCGCCTCACTATTTCAATTTTAATTGATTTTTTTCTAAATATGACAGATGTTGTGGTCCAGTGGAAGAGAATCAAACTTAAGAGGCCGTCTAAGAGGTTGCCAAATTTAAATTCCGGTCTGACTACAACTGAGATCCCATAGGACCACGACTTTAGGCTGCCCACTGCTCCAGGTTTGTGTGTGTCACTTCACTGTGTGTATGTGTGTGTGTGTGCGTGCGTGCGTGGACGACTTCACTGGATAGCTAAACGCAGAGCACATTTTCCATTTTCTCTCTCTCTCTCTCTCTCTCTCTCTCTCTCTCTCTATCTATCTATCTATCTATCTATCTCACCAGATGCTATGGGTGTGATTAATAAAGGCGGAAAAAACAGAAACGTTGAATTTTTGTATTCGCCTAACATAAAAACCAAAAGACAATAAGTTTTCTTTTTTCCTCTACATTTTTGTCTAAAACACAAACAAGATAAGTCTCTGACACGTTGAATCTCACAAAAAAAAGGAATTTGTTTAGCATGAGCTAATCTATTGTAAAAAAAAAAAAAAAAAAAAAAGAATGTAATCATTTAAAGAATTGCTCTGAAGACAAAAATGAACAGGAGAACTAAAGAAGAGAGAATTATCTTGTTCAGAACCAGCTCTGGTTTAACTGGACCTGATATTTAGTGGTTCGTGAGGTTGGTTTCAGCTCTTCCAAGGTCAGGCACTGTGATTAAAGCTGAAGACTATTTGCTCCGGCTGCCTATCGGCCCAAAAGAGGATTGGCCTAATCTCTGTTGCCACTTGATCCTTTCACACATGCCCATCAATCTTTCACGCCCATTCATGAAGATTTCTTTAGTACATTCGTTTAAAAGCAGCAGCACACATTCTCTGTAAAGCACAAAAAGTTGAATGATAAAAGCAAAAAATGTCTTATCCCTTAACCAAAATAAATCCAAACTAACAAGCAAATTATTCCAGATTTGCAGGGAAAAGATGGTCATAAATGGCTTTTTTTTCTTTTTCTTTTTGATAGAGAACACCATCTATAGCAAAATACTGTACTTTCTTTTGTGTCCACACATGCCCCCCGACATCATGGCCTAAGGCTGTGTGTGTGTGTTCATTTCACTGTGTGCATGTGCACTTCACTGGAGGGATACAGACAAAACTGTCAGAAATAGTCCAATAGAATGGCTATCTCCAATCTAATGTCTGATAAAGGGAACATTTCATTCATAGTTCTACTCCATATCAGTACAGCACTTGACACAACTATACAAGGATTTCTGAACATGCCTTAGAATTAAGTGGTAGCTGACACTAGTACCCTAATCTTCGGCCAAATAGGGTTCTCCATTTATATGCTTCCTCCTGAAGACATTATTAAAAAAAAACATGGCCACAGCTTTCGTTCTTCATCATTCATTTTTTTCTTCATGTGTGTAAGATGGTGAAATTAAGCAGCTTAACATGTTTTCAAAGCAAATACGTGCACACGTAGTTGCACTTCTGAAACAGTCCACACTTTTAAGTTTATACTGTAGCATAATTGTACTGTATGTATGTATGTATGTATGTATCATGTATTTAATAAGCCACGAAAGAAAAAGGTTATTAGTGTGGAGATTGCACAGTATTCTGCTGAGCCGTATTTATGCATTGATAACTTTGGATGTAGAAACTCAAGTCACAGACCTTCTGTCTTCTGGTATGCATGAGCGCAGCATACGACTCCACTAACAGCTGCTGAAGCTTCTCCACATGCTCCCTCTGCACAGCCATGTTCATGTCTGAAGAAGCTTTGCCTTCTGTTTTTCCAGTAGAATCCTCCAACTATGAACAAGATCAGATTAATGTTTGAGTAACAGCAAGGAATTTTTTTCTTCAATAGCATTGACAAATGTGAGTCAACAGACGTAAGGTTCGAAAATATTAACTGAAACTGGAACTACTTTTTTTGTGCCTCATCATGTGATCATAAAAATAAATAATAAGACCTTCATCCGTCTTTCAAGACATGTTTGGGGATGAACACACAGTGATCATGGTCATTCAATAATGCATTTAAAACATGGAATCAGATTAGGGCCAAATTTATCAAACTTAAGTATCAACGTCACACAATCACACTCTCACAATCAGAGTAAAGGCCGCCCCACGTGAAACTAGTTCCAAAAGTCCAAAAGCAAAAATCTTAAATGCTTGAAATTGAAAACTAGCAAAAAAACGAAAAAAAGATTAATAGCAAAAAATGTAAAAAGCATGCGAAAACGTGGAGCATTTTGCTTGTTTCTTAGAACACTTGATATTTTGCCGCTAATCTGATTACAAGATATGTTATAACTTTTCTGATAAACATCTAGTTTTCAGGATTTCGAGATAGATTGCAAATGCAAATGCAAACAGATAGGATGATGGATTTGACAGCCACTCAAGTCCACATCAACTACAACGAGCCGTTATGGGAGAGAGAAACAGTCCATATTTCTAATAAAACAGGTTCTCTGCACTCAAAATGAAACAGAGAAGGAGATGCAGTGTCATAGGTGTACTAATGTGCTTGATTCTCAGCCTGCTTACTAGACTTTTCAGCTCCGCAGTCTCCACAGCCCACGCAGCCTTAGCATTGGCATATTCCTGTACGATAAACTGGAAAGTCCTGCGCTCCTCAAAAAGCTCAAAGACAAGGTCTTGCAGTGCCATCTTGAGCTCTGACACCAAGACGTTCCTCACCTGAAAACAGGACCAAGCATTAGAGCAGTGCCACTTTATTTTATTTTTCTTATCCGCATTGGGATCTTTTTTTACTCCAACCTACTTCAAAGCAATTTACAGAAAGTTTCAGGTTCTGAAAAACACTTGTAGAACCTACTTTTTTGGGGGTGATTTAAACCTGCAAACTTTTAATAGCAAGTCCAAATCTCTACCTAGGCTACAACAGCCTACTCTTCTTTTCTAGATACTCTTTACTCTTAGAATCAAAAGCCAACTTAGCCAACATTGGTTGAAAATTTCCCTGCTGGATAAGAGAGTTGTTTCCCACCACCATTGCGAGATTGACAGATGAATGGCAGTAATGCAGTCAATGTACAAGTTCATGAGCAAGTTCTCAGTGCAAGTGGAGGACATTTATTTTATCCACAAAATGTCTGTGCGCACCCTTAAAAATAGGGTTAGAGACTCAGATACTCAGAGTAGAGCCGCTTGTCTTCCATGTTAAGAAGACTCATCTGAAGGAGCATGAGCATCTATTTCACCAGACTCGTAACAAATAGTTGCCCCAGGAGAAAGTTTCATACAAAAGAAAGCTGCTCAGGCTGTTGACCTCATGACCAAAAAAACGTTGGTGGATGGATGGAATTGTTTTCATGTCTGTTATGCTGATCGTCTGATGTTATCACTATTTATAATACCTGACAGCTGCACTTTTTCTCAGAGTGGTACATGCTCTTCTGTTTGTTCTTTAGAAAGTCAAAATCATGTTGAAAGAACATCTGGAAAATAAAAGATGTCATTGGATAGAAGCAGACAACAATAGAATTGTAAAAACAATGGGAAAGACAGATGTTGAGATAATAACCACAATATTAGCCATTAAATGTAACCTCAAAAGGTTTCTTCTGATCTTGAGCTGGTCTTTCACCCAATCGCCACTGCTGAAGGAACCAACGGAGCTGAATGGTCAGCAGCACTAAGCTGTCCTGGTTTAGCCCTTCATCAGGAGAAACACTGGGGTTGACAATACCTTTGTCACCTTGGACGTTCTGTTTTAATTCATTCGAATGGTCCATTTTTGGGTCACCTAAATCTTCACTAAAAACCTCTATTGCACATTCTGGAAAATCTGTGATGGGTCTTGTCACCATCTCTAACTTTTCTACAAGAGCGCATAGCTGTGCTTGCAACACCTCAAGCCCATTGGTCAAGGGACTCAACATAGGATCCAGAAGCCACTGGTGTGATTTGAACTGAGAATCTGCTATTGCAGTAGTCATGTAAGGAGTGTTCATAGGATTACTCTGGGGAAATGCTTTTTCTGGGGTTGTCAAGAGCTCAATGTTTGACCTAACAAGTAAAGCTTGGTCATGGATGGCATGAAGATCTTCTATATCATCAACTCTGAGAGAGCAGTCAGACTTTAACTTATTTACTTCGTTCCCTCTGCTTTCCACAGATGTCTTCCGTTCTCTTCCTTTTAGACAATCTCTATCCATATAACTTTTTGAGGATTTCTCCAAGTGCTGTTCATCTGTATGCGTGTGTTTTACTTCAATATCAGTTTGGGTTGCTGACATTTCTTCCTTCTGTTTCCCATCCACACATTCACCAGTTTCGTCTTGCTCTCTTGTAAACAGAGGCAAAGCAAATTCCTCCCCAGCCCCATTCATTAACTCCTCTTCCTTCACGCTTCCTCGTCCTCGTTCACCCATCTCAGTTCGCAATCCATTGTTCTCCACCTCCAGCTCCACAATCCGTCGACTCAGCAGCTTGGCTTCCTCTTCCACCAGACGCAAGTGAACCCTGGCTTCAGCTTCACGGGTGTGAGAAGAATTGGTGGTGCCTTCTGCGGCCTTGGTGTCATCCACTTCACCATACAGCAGACGATATTTGGTGAGCTCCTCCCGCATCACCTCGTTTTCCATTGCTATCTTTGTTAGCTTTTTGCACATGAGTGCAGACTCCTCTTTGGCAAAGTGAAGCTGGCACTTTAAATCAGCACTGTCATCCTGCACAGAAGTGTTACCAAATATTATTAGTTATTTTTATTAATTCCACAAAAATAAATTTCAACAACACATGGAAATGTTTTGTCAATTTCGGTTAGTACGATCACGAGTTAATCAGACAATCTGCTTATTCGGACCGAATATAACATCATGCATAAGACTTATGTTGTGTGCCTACATAGAACAAATTTTGATTAACAGGATCAAAGAAAAAAAGGAATAATAAATCAGCAACAGACAGGATAACATTTAGTAGTACACTTAGTTTGCTTAATCTGTATATTTATATCTATATATAAAATTATTATTTATATGATTTTTTATATATAATTTAAATATATACAGTATATATACACACAATATATATATGTACTTAAATAATGATGGATATATATACTTTGTGTTATATATATGAGTCACTGCATAATAATACATACACTGATAGTAACACGTACATTGATCATAACATATGGTCAATCGTACCTCGGGTGAGAGCTTCTTTTCACCTTTCAGGGAGGCTGATCTCAAACTTCTTCTCTTTAGAGAATTCTGTGATAAACATTATATACCATCTTAAATATATTATAAGAAAAATAAAAATGCTTAAACTACTAAATGTCTAGGCTTCCATTTGCGTTATGACTATAGACTTTTAAAACATGGACATAACATCAAAAGAAACAGCACAAAGAGACAAGATGTTAGTGACAATTAGTCACATGTCCTACACATGCCTTGTTCTCTGGAGCCTCGGTTCAAAAAGTACAAATGATCGACAAACATGAATGATGCAAATCTTCCAAATTGAAGTTTTGCCCACTGTATTTTTGGTCTGGTGCCGATCTTTGAATGAAATTCCTCAAAATGAATGAATAATTATGTCTTTACCAAAAATCTATTTGATATAGTATATCACTGGAAAGCTATGCAAATAATTATTGTAATAACAATCAAAATAACAATATCAACTCTATTGGTTGTCTTTTGGAGATAAATTACAAAAATGAAATTGTCCTGAAGCTTCTATTAAAGCCAATTTTGTAGTTGATTAATGTTTTAACATTAAATGTAAAAGCTTGTTGACTGACCTCACTTTTGGAAGCTAGTTTGTCAGTCAATCCTGCAGAATTAATGTTTCCATTTAATCTTGTTATTTTTCAAAGTGTTTGCTTCTTGGATGTTAATATGAAAATATTATAAGTATGTTATGCATATGTCATGGATTCCTCTATCTGTATAAAAGGCTTAGTTTCTGGTAGGTCTTTTTTTTAAATGTACACTGAATTAAAGGACATTTAAAAGACCATGAAGAAAGAGTGAAAGTAGAGATTAGGAATGGGACAAACACATCAATATCCAATTAACAAGAATTAGTATGAGGGATATTATTAAACTGTGCCTAGATAAGATAAGATAAAATTCACAATGGAGCATTAAATAGGAATGTCACTTTTGACAAAACATTTGCCTGACATTCTTCGTCATAAAGCATCGTATTTTGGATTCCAGTTTTCCCTGAGAAAGGTTCCTGTACCCTTGTTCGGTTATGTTGTATAAAAGACTTTTATGCGTCTAAAAATCAGAAGAAAAAATATTTTTGTGGATTTAGAAAGCGTTGGTTGTTACTGTTGAGGTGATCTGGCTCAGGTAATGTGATTTGTTCTGGTGAAGATCAGTGATGAACAGCAGCTGTTTGAGCTGATCTGTTGGGATCCACTTATCAGCACTGAATCCTGGATTAAACTGCTTGTGTGGAACCATTGAAGAACTACAGGCCTTCAGGGCCAACCAACATCTAGACCTGGTGAAGAACTTAGTCCGACTCATGTGTGGGTATTGTGCATCTAGACACAGACATTTAAAAATACAGGTAATTTCTGACTTAAGTCCAAGCACATGTTCATGGTCTTTCTTTCTTTCTTTCTGTCTTTCTTTCCTTTTTTCTTTCTTTCTCTCTTTCTGTCTGTTTTTCTCTCTATCTTAATTGCTCTTCCTCTCTCTCACTTTGTTTGGACTTTTCTGTCTTACACACCCTTCTCTCTTTCTCCTTTTCTTGACCTCACCAGTTCTCCCAAAAATGGCATCAGCTGCAGGATTGAATTCTGTTTTAAAAGTGACAGCTGTTCATTTCAATTCAAAGGCATTGATTTATTCTTTGCTCTATGAGGGCGTCCAGCTGTCGCTTACACACGACACATGGGACTAAAGGTCAAGCGGCCTCTCTGAAAGAATTATCAGGTTAAATGTCCAAGCCACAAAGCCTGGAAAGTTCTATACCACACACTATATGAAATAGAATAAAAACTACTATAATGTTTTCCTTCATTTTTATCAGTTCAACGGTTTGATGATAGAATAAATCATTAGTTTATACCAAGCTTACAAATTCAGGAACATAATTTACCTCCTGTGTTTTGTTCATCTCTGCTTGTAGAACTTGCTTAGCTACTTCCAGATCCTGGAGCTTTTCTCGCAACTTCTCATTTTCCCACTCCATACGACATTTTTTCTTCTGAACTGCCTCAAGTTCAGAATGCAGACGGACTGACACAATTTTTGCCACCTAAGAGAATGACATTCACGTCTCATTAACACTGGGTGTAATGAGTGTAGTAACATAAATTGACTGTAAGTTCTTCAGCTTGTAATTTGCGATTTAATCATTCTGTACAAAATGTGTGTGCCATACTGCTTAGTACAATATCGTGCTTGACAAATCTATGGTGCATTTCCTTTCTTCTTCTGACTTGATTCAAGTCAGCTGGATTTTCCAACTACCGTATATGATAGAAACATTTAGTCACAAATAGTGGTGGGTTCAGTGTAATGTTCAGCTCAATATACATTAAATACTGTAAAACAAAAAATGTAATAAATTAAATACAATATACAAAAAAATGTAAACAATATCAGTCCCTCAAGGTATATTGTATAAGAAAAAAAAATGTTTTACACATATTTTGCACATTTCTTTATGTAAAATATGTACTACGCATGATAAAAAATTAAATATAATAGAATTTGTAGAAAACAAATCAATGCTTAATTACCTGTAAATATTGTTCATCATTACACTTATATTTTGTGAACCAGTTAATATTCTAATGATCTGCAAGTAAACAATGTATTAATGATCTGCATAATACTGAGCACTCATACACATGACACATGACAGTACAGTGCTCCTACTGTACAGTCAACAGATTTTTTTTGACATTTGGTGTTTTACAGTATGCTGGTGCACGCCACACACACAATTTTGAAAAACTGTTATATTTGTATGTTTAAATGTGCCACCCCACACAATCTGAAACTAAACAAAAAAAAACTTTGAGATCAAAAAAGAACATAGTTTCGAACGGAAATGTGGTTATTGCAAGCGTAAATTTATAAAATTTAGGTGTGCTATTGTTGGCACTAATCTGATTCCACACAGAACATTTCAGAACATTTCCTGTCCACAAAGGCAAATTCCACGGTCCTATATGATTCCAACTCTACTATATGATTAATCACATCGATTGTTTTATTCAGTTTATGCTTCACTGCAGAAAAGTCAAGATCTTTATTCTTATTAATAATTCCTTCCACAAGATTAAACTATGCAGTGCCTATTAGAAAAGACTTACCGGTACTTTTTAGAAATTGAGATAAACTGTTTAAAATAATTTCAGTGTTTTTCTTGCACACAACATCTTCTGTTCTTCCCCAGCTTTCCTGAATCCAAATCATAGATTTGTTGTAATATTTTAATGCAAACACATTCTCACCCTGACATCGTGCTCGAGGGTGGTGATGAGCTCTCCATCCACCTGTCCAGTCTGAGCCACACGAACATTGCGTCGCTCTGCCTTTCTGAGTCGGTAATGTAAGACACGACATGTCTTGTTGGCCTGGTCCAACTGCTGTCTGAGATCTTGAAGCTGGTATACGTCCTCCTCCATGTACATGTCCCTCATCTCCAACATTTCTGAGCGAAGCTCATCCATCTCATCCTGAAAAAACAACAATAAAACAAAAATGATCATTTAACAAATCCTCTTTTCTCAGAAGTCTATGAAGACGTTTGTAATCTTGCAGTTGAATTATGAACTAGCTAAAGATTATCAATGAGCCAAACAAGAGAACCTCCCAGAAGACAATTGCAGTAATCGATCCTTAAGCTCAAACAAGTTTATTCTGGGTTCGACATGGATAGCGTGAATTAGATACATTATGGAGGTGAAAAATGCGGTTCTGTATACATTTTTTTAATCTGTTTCTCAAATCATAACCACTAAAATATTTATTGTTGATGAAAGAGAAAGTTTAGGTTTTAAGCAGGATTATGGTTTTAGTGTTTTACTCTTTGAGATAGAATCAACAAGCAATACTTCAGAATGGAGAATGGAATTGGGCAAAGCGTTGAGCCTTGTGGTTTTCTGAATTTGACTCTAAATCTGGGTGAAGATGCTCAGGATGGAACATGTAAAATGTTAAACAGCTGAGCAGACCACTAAGTGACCTGGCATTAGCCAGTCGAAAAGTAGCGTTTGGACTACAGGCTGTATTATTGGATGAGCCAGAGTCTCTCTCCCACAAGATAAGAACTAAAAAATAAACAGGGTTTGGTCTCTGTGCTGAGTTGCTGGTTAGATCTGATGGGGTGAAAAAGAAGAAAAGCTGAGCCAGTTAGTTAATAATTTGAACTGATCCATTTCTTCCTCATGACTTTGATCAGAACAATCCAGTCAGGCAAGAATTCTTCATACGTGGTACTATTTGTGATGGCTCGTAATCAGTCATTTGATAATCCGATAATTGGTACGGGTCACAAGCTCTGCATGAAAAAGAAAACCTTTGCGGAAATAAAAAATATAGTGGCTGGCATGAGCAAACTTGGACCAACGCTGGACTCTGAATTATGGGATTTACGTTTTCTAATGCCTCTATGCCCTCAGTGCATCTTCCTGTCCAGTTTGCTACCAATTTAGATTTAGTATTTGGCAAGAACCATACAGGCCCATTTCAGTGCCAGTGCCACCCTTGACCGATGGTTTCCTTGCCTTAACAAATGATAACTGTCTGGTATCTGGACACTCAATTGGGCCAACCGGCCAAGGTTTGTTTGCACTGTTTGTCACTCTGGCATTATGATGCGTTTCACTTGGTTTTGTATGTATCATTCTTTAGGTTTGTGTGTATTCCTGTTCTCATCTCGTTTTGTTCACAATTTGGGATCTCAGACGAGGAGAGGAGGAGAGGCTGCTGTCAGGATCAGTGGTGAGAAGAGAAAGATATATTTCATGCCTTCTAATCTAAAACACGTGCATATAACCAATAGTCTACAGTAGACTACAGTCCTAACAACACACGAATACACACATTAGAACGCACCTTTAGATATTCGTTTTCCGACTTGAGTTCGTCGATCTCTCTCAGCAGCTCTTCGCGCGCTTCCTCTGTAAGCTCTCCAGTCAGATCGGAAAAGCCCAAACTCAGACCACTTTCGACCGCAGCACGGGACCCCTGTGCTCCAGAAGAAATGCGTCCGGCTCCAGCAACGACTTCTGTAAACAACGAGCTATTGGTCTGATCGCCCTCTTCGTACACACACTCCATCCTCGCGAGGTCTGGGTCACTGTGGCGGACTTCACCACACGGATTGGCGGTTGTTTGCTCGTTAGTCACCGGTAATCGTATCGGGCGTGCGGATCTCCTGTTTTAACTCCATGGGCTTCAAATCGTTTGAATTCGGCGTTTTCTGCAGCGAACCTCTGTGTTATATTTAGAGTATCGCGTGTTGAACTTGTGGCTGCCGCTGTCTGTCTCCACCGGCTTTATCCCACTAAACATATGCCGTGACACTCGTGATTGGCTGGAATAATCGCGTATTACGTCGAGAAAAAGTAAATGGGTTTACTTTCGTAAAATGAAAAAGAAAAATCAACGATAAACACGACAAAGCTTTAAAATATAATGCCATATTTAAAATATAATGCCATATCATAAATTACATATGTGTGAGTGATCATGAGCTCCTGAAATTCCTACAATTCTACACTTATTAGTTTTACTAATTTCAATATTCTGGGGATACAACTCAATTATAAATTAAAAATCCCGAGCCCGAGTTTATGTATATTACAACACGTTTTGATTATAAAAAAAATCTTTAAATGGATCAGATTGAGAGCCAAACGTAATCAGAAACACATCCGCTTGGCTTGATCACTGTCAGGCTCCAAACCTCACCAACAAAACATAAAAGAATGGTCGTTTTAATTGTTTGCAGTTTTTGTTGTCAGTGTGCATTGATGGGTCACACAAAGGCCCTCAGTGGTGATTATTTTTCGTATGAAAATTATTATCATATGTTAAGGCTGACAATAAGGGTAACAATAAATGATAAAAAGTACAATGTTGTAAGCAACACGCTATAGAACACACGTTTCAAATTCAATGGCCGGGGACCAGATGTGGAGAGCTTAAAAGTTTTGAGTGCGTAAAAATAAATACCAAAAAATAAATTAAGAG
>SOMO01000072.1:568424-588434 GCA_028128575.1 Paedocypris carbunculus
GTGATCTACCTATCTATCTATCTATCTATCTGTCTATCTGTCTGTCTGTCTGTCTGTCTGTCTGTCTGTCTGTCTGTCTGTCTGTCTGTCTGTCTGTTGTATCTGAATGTTTATATGTTCACCATCAAGCGAGATAGTGTGACGGTCACTTTTCTGATTTGTCTTTGTCTCGTGGTTGCATATGGTCTTGTTTGCGATGCAAGCTGACGTTTTGTCAGCGGTCGATAACGGGGTTCTACTCACTTCGGTCTCACGAGGGCGTCTTTTCATTCATTCGATTGGATTTTCCTATAGGTTTGTGGAGCGTTTCCTTGATCGATCGAGCTCATCAGCGGGTCGTTCAAAAGAGATTATCAATTGCTTTTACGTGTATATTATCATTTCATTACGTTTCTGGACGGGAAACGCTGCTCAGTTCATTGTGATTCGTATGATTCGTTCATTTTCTAAACGGCTTCTTCCATTTCTGGGTCACAGCGAGCCCTGGATTTCAGCACGATAATGGCAGGATACCGAGCACACATGTGGATCGGGCTGGCCAATCACAACAATTTTGCATTAAAACACAAACATGACAAATAATGGATGTAATATGATTAAGATAATTGGAACGGGGTGTCAAAGAGAGAATGGTAAATCTTTTCAAAGAGTTTGCATTTTATTTAATACACAGCATTTTCATACTGTATTTCAATTCTTGTTCTAGTAGAAACTAAATAAACAACAGACAAAATTTCTCTTGCAATATAAAATGGAAACAAGCTAATAAAAACATCCCAAAACTAATGGCAATGTTTATTAACAAAACAATAAATGTAAAATATACCGGTATAAATCTTTTATATAATCAACTAAAACAATACATCCAGTTACACAGTAAAATATAATTTGTTGTTTATTGTGTGCTGACTTGTAGGTAAAATGTCTTTTGATTTACGGTTCAAATGTTTTGCCGCGGACGGATCATTCGGGTGTTACGAATCGGTATCTCCTTGATGTCACGTGATTTCGGGGAAAGGCCAGTCGCTCTTGCGGGTGAACAGAAAGCACAGGACCGGGAGATTGTCAGACGAAGACCGCGGTGGGAGGTTTTCATTCTGGGAGAATCCACGGAACTCAATGTGCTTCTGGTGTTAGACTTTGTTTAATGATATCACGCCGCTTAGTCGTCAAACAGCAAAAAAACGAAACAAAAAATCGAATTACAAAAAAATTTCTAAATTTCTAAATGATAAGGTCATGCTAAATTAACATTTTCTGGATGTTACATTAGTTTTTAATTGTAAACAAGTTTCACGGAAACGGTTTAGTGGCGCACGAAGTCACTTGTCAAATGTTACTTTACTCAACGCTGTTCGCGATGCATTTCTTTTGTGATATTGCCAACCGGAAATAAGTTTCATCAAGAGTGTTGATAAAGTAAAACTAGCCATGCTTATTTTTATTTAACACATTCCAAATGTTTTTTTATTTTTCATAAGACGCGCAAAGAGGGAGCAATTTGTCAGGCGTATGTTGAGAGCGATGAGCGAGCCACCGTGCGCCCCCAGTTGGCCAGAAGAACATTCACCATTCACATTCCCGAGATCCGGGAGCCGCTTCTCCGCTTTCCAGCAGTAGAAATCGCCGAGAACCTTCGGATATAAGACGCTCAGCCAAAGGTGAGAATCTTTTAACAAACATCTGAACAGACTTGAAACCACTCAATCTCAATCTGGAGTCATGATATCATTAGTTTGTAATGCTGAGATACGCGGAAGAGAAACTAAGTGTTGTGTATGTGTATGTTCTATTCACTATTTATGTTTCATGTAGCGATGAGCGGATGCGTTATGCATATAAAAGCATTAAAACACAAGATTATAGTTTCGTATAATACACTTGGATATAGTTTTCTTTTTGCCTAAAAGTTTTAGTGACAAAATGAACGTACCTGTGTGATAGCAATAAAATAACCGGATGTAGTGACATTCCAGTTGTGATATGTTTCAGAACACATGGCATCCGGGAAAATTCGCTCCACTCGTCGCCTGCGCTCTTGGATGGTGGAACAGGTTGCCACTTTAATTCCCCCCTCCTCTACAACCTTCATCCAACCGTTTTTGTCAAAAAGACTTAAGAATTAAGATTACAGAAATTAAAAGAAAGTAAAGTAGGCAAGGGGAAACAACCTGTGTGTGTGTGTGTGTGTGTGTGTGTGTGTGTGTGTGTGTGTGTGTGTGTGTGTGTGTGTGTGGTCGCAGGTGAACAGTGGGAAGTATCCTGGCCTGATATGGGACAATACAGAAAAAACTATGTTTCGCATTCCATGGAAACATGCTGGAAAGCAAGACTACCGGAGTGATGAAGATGCGGCTATTTTTAAGGTGCAACTCTCTTACTTTCTGATGTTTATTGATGAAGATTGTGCTTAATAACTGTAGTTCCAATTAAACATATATATTGCTAAATGTATTTCAATATTTTCAGTTATTGTGCCTCAATTTCTAATGCCATTTTAAGCAAATAATTATTATTTTCAATGAACAATGCATGAAATATTGGTGCTCAATGATTGATAAAGTGACGTAGGGAGCAGAACATGGTGGATGTTTGGTTCTATGATGGTGGTAGAACAGGATGCATTGTTGTTTCCGTGTTTAAAGGCCTGGGCTGAATTTAAAGGAAAGCTGTCGGACACTACCAACTCTGATCCCGCGTCATGGAAAACCCGGCTGCGCTGCGCCTTGAACAAAAGTACAGAGTTTTCTGAGGTCACCGAAAGGTCACAGATGGACATCTCAGAGCCATACAAGGTGTATCTCCTCAATCCTGTGGAACAAGGTATTCCTCTTTCTCTCTCTCTCTCTCTCTCTCTCTCTCTCTCTCTCTCACTCAGTGTCTACTGTTGAGAACAGCTTGCTTCTCTTCTCAGGAGCGGCGACAGGGAAACAGAAGAAAATGCTTAAGAGGAGCGTCAGGACCAGCAGCGACTCAGAGCAGGATGAGCAGAGCCCGAGTAAGAAAATCAAGGAGGTTGATGCTGCTCAGCTGATAACCAACATGGTAAAACATGCAACACATTTGCTTGTTCAAGAGATGAAAATACAGTGACAAACACACACACACACAATTTGATAGAAGCCGTACAACATTCTGAGATATGAAGGAAACGGTGAGTGTGACTGATTGTGAGGCTTTGGTTTGAACAGAACACAGAACAGACACTGCTGGGGGAGTCCGCGGTCCTGAGGAGTGATTCAAGTAAAGTTCTGCTCTCATATTCTGAGCTCATCTTGTGGTCCATGTACTGTAGCTTCATCTTTTCCTACTCTTGTTTCCAGACACTGAAGATATTCAATTAAATTTCACAATTGAAGAAGTTCCTTCAGCACCACTAGAAGGTGATGCTTTTGTTCTGTCCCCCCTCCTCTCTCTCTCTCTCTCTCTCTCTCTCACTTTACTTGCGAGTTTTCTGGTTCAATCTCATCTAAACATTTTTACGTTTAATTCTATTTATCAAATTGCATATTTCCATTTCCAATCACATTTCCATTTTTTCAAAATGATGATTCATCTATGATGACTGAATTTGCGATGGCGCACATCATTTAAAGAGCAGTTACATGCAGTTACATACAAGGAAATTATCAGAAAAAATGAAAAAGCAAGATATTATCTGTGGCTAAGCTACTGTATATTTAAGTATATTGCATGTAAAGTATATTTAATCATGTTTTATACAGTTGAGGACAAAATTATTAGCACCCCTACAAAAGCAAAAAAAAAAAAACTTCACACATCTTAAGCGTTTATAGACATCCTAGCTAAATGTTTAAAAAAGCTGTGCATTTAGTTTTGTTCTGTTTAAAAGCACTTTTTAAATGCTTTTTAAACAATGACTATTTGGTTGAGGCAGTGACGGTTTTAGTCATGGGCGAACGGGGCAGTCGCCCAGTGTGGCATTTTTACATGTCACGAGGGGGGCGGCACAAGCACTGCGAGAAAAAAAAAATATTACTGCGTCCGTAAAAAGTGCATATATATATAATGTGTATATATAAAAATATGTTTTATATTTCCACGTATTTAAATATAATCAGCCGAATAGTAGAAACAGAATACACTTAAAATGATACACCATTTAAATGGGTTTTTAAATATTTTCCAAATTATTTCATAAAAATGCATTTTTCAATGCGTCAAAGTTTAGTTTCAGTTTGTCTTTTTATGGGGTTTTGCAGTATTTTAAGTTATCTAGTGTGATTTGACATTTATTCTATGTTTTATTTAATTTATTTATTTTAATGAAAATTAGTACTTTATGTTAAAGACTGCAGTTTTTTAAAAATAATTTAATAATTTGGTCCTCAACGGTATGGTATGTGTGGTTAACCAGAGAAATGTAATTATCACTGTACATGTGTTGTTCTTTCAGAGCTGCCCTGCTTCCACATTACTGTGCACTACATTGGTCAGGAGGTTCTGCGGCGGGACATCATGGGCAGTGATGTTCGGATCGCTTACCTCCCTCTCTCCCCTGTGCCACCATCTTCTCCACCTCTGAAAGGCATCGGCTTTGAACGAATCCCGCTGCCGGACCCGACAGCACAAATGGGTTCTGAGGTGTGCAAGGGTCTATCGGATCTTCTGCCACACATGGAGAGGGGAGTGGTGCTATCGTCATCGCAGAGAGGAGTGTATGCCATGCGCTTCTGTCGGGGCCGTGTTTTCTGTAGAGGACCTCACCAACACGCAACCTGCAAGATGGAGAGAGGAGACGAGCTCACTCTACTGTTCAGCACGGACAAGTTCAGAAACGGTATGTTTCGCCACGGGATCAAAACTGCTAAAACATTATTGTCAGCGGTGGGCAGCCATTCACAAAATTATAGCAGAGGCTACAGGAAGACTTACATGAAATATTCACGCAAAAAATAAGCAGTTCAAATACTTTAAAAGTTCAAAAACGGTTTAAATAAAGGCAAAATCTGGTGGTATTTTAGAAGACAGGACTCTTCACTATCAGTTGGTGATTTTGGATAAAGTGTGATACAAGTAATAAAAAATATGTATTTATTTATTTTTTTATTTAAATTAAAACCATAAAAGGACCTTAAACATCTTAACACATGATTTCAGTTGGAGGGATGCACAAGTACAGTAGTGGAAGCTTTATTTCCATATACATAAATATATATTTAAACTCATCTGTGTTTAAGCAGAGCTGGAGTCTTTCCGAACGGGAGGAGAAAGACCCATGAGTGAGATCATCATGTGCTTTGGAGAGGAGCTTTCTGGAGAGGACTTGTCAGAGAAACTCATCATTGTCAAGGTGTGTGTGTTGTGTGTGAATAAATGCATTCAAGGCACATGTTTGAATGTTTTCCGCAAACAGTTGCACCTAAACTGGACACATTTGGCTTACAGACCCTGAAGGCGTCCAGATACTTTTGTTCTAAGTCTTTGCTTCCGATGCTCTCTCCAGATTTCTCTGCCAAGGGTGGAAGCGCAGATACAGCAGGTCAATGGTCTCCAAGAGGTTTGGAGAAGCCTAGCCGTCCCGTCCTCAACAGGTGAAATCACCCTCAACCTTGTCCAAGTTCTGGAGCAGGCGGCCCATGTTCAGTGACACGTCTGAGAGAATATCTGGAGGAATCAGCAAGTCACGGAAATCTGTACCAGGATTTCGAACTTTGTTCTCCAATGTTCTTTACTGTACTGTATTTGTCTGCATGACGTTCCAGGCCACTCGCCGCCAGACTCAAACCTAAACTCCACCATGTAACACGTCTACAAATGTCCCAAACTCCTCTCCTTACTTGTTCATAAGCAGTACTTTCACTTTATCTGGTTTGTCATGGTTTAGGATTGCTTAGGATACCCAGGTATCCATTGTTTGGATATGAAGTGTTGTATGTTACAATAAGACATGTAATCACATCAGATCAGATCTAAACTGGTCAGGCAGCATTTAAACCATCAGTGATATTACTTGTTATACAAAGAGACACAGTAAAATATCTTGATTGGTGGCAAAACAGGAGTAAACTGCAGATCCTTGTTCACGCAAGAACCTTCAGAACAAACACTAAACGAGTTCTAAATTTGATCTAGCAAAAAAATGCCCTTCTCACCAACAGAAACTTGCCCCAGTTCATCTGACTCTGGACTGATTTATTTCTGGAAAAAACCCTGCTGTCCTCACGGAAGACTGAGACGGGCTCAGGACTCAATAGCACACTCGCCTATGACTGCAACCAATCTAACGCTAATAATCGCCACTTAATCTGTGTGTATGCATTAATAATATCGAATAAACACTGAACTAGCTCTTCATCTGTCTTAGTGGAACCTCTACGCAACACACTTATCAAGACAAACCTAAAGATATACATTTTTATATAACTCTTAATTGACATGGAAACAGTTCTATAATATTATATAAGTATTTAAGAAAAGCATTTGTCCTTTCAGTGAAGTGACACACACAAACCCACCAGACCGGCATTCCAAAGTTCAACTCGCTACTCCTGGACTCGACTGCCAGGTTTATATTACTACATGTTAATCTAGAAATGAATGTGTGTCACTAGAAAAACAAAACAGTCAGTACTCCAGTTTAAAACAGTTTTACTTTATTAGATATTACATAAAAGAAATGTAAAAAAAAGTCTTCAACATCACAAGAGAATAATAATAATTAACAGGAATGGTGAGGAACGTTACATTTAATGAAGGTTACAGATGTCTATATGGGAGTTGGGCTCATCTAAACAGCAAAAGAAGAAAAAACCTGGAGTCTCAGTGAAGGTTCCTCTCAGAGAAACATCTCAAGCGTCTCAAGCGGAGGAGAAACTCGCGGTTCACACGCTTCCATTGACAGGAGAGAGCAGCTCGGTGATCTTAGCGTTCAGCTTCTGATTGGTCCAGTCTTTAGTGATGTCATCCAGATGGCTGTCAAAATCCACCAGAAGCACCGGGTCTCTCGAGCTGAAGAGGTGCTGGACGACCGAGCAGGTTTCCTCCCACTGCCTCATCATGATCCTCAAAAACGAAGGAAAATATAGACCGTTACCAACTATGTTAGTTTTCTCAGTAATGCTGTTACTGTTCATCTTAGGAAAAAGTGCTACAAATGTGCCATTACTAATCTAAATATATATATGGCGCAGTTTTTATCCGAGCGCCACCTGGTGTGTGTGTGTGTGTGTGTGTGATTAAAGGCGGGACAGTACACAAGTGGTAACAAGGTTTTTTCATTGCCAATCAGAGGCAGAGTGATAGTAAAATGCTACTTTTCCCTAATTTAAGTGAAATGAGGAGATGCAAAGTCTTGAAAGTCTTCAGAGGTCAAAAGGACCGGGATTTGAACCTGCAACCACAAGTCCAATTCTTTACCACTAGGCTACAACTGCCCTAACTTTTGTCCTTTGAGCTGGAAGAAACATGTCCCATCGCGTCTGTTGTAAGTAAAAAGGGGTATAAATATAAGACATATATAATGCAAGCCACTGTGTGTGTGTATGTATGTATATATATGTGTGTGTGTGTGTTTGTGTGTGGTTTGTAAATAAAGCAAAACTGTAAAACATTGTAATGATTTGCACTAATGCAGCTACCAATGGTGAAGAATAACAAGAAGAAATTTGTATTTTTAGATCCATGTCATTTGGTCGAACACTGAGGTGCGGTCCTCTCACGTGTGTTTGTCCTTGAGGGTCCAGCGGGAATCTTTGCGCTCGTACATCACGATGGGGGGAACCCGGCAGGCTGGAGACATCTTCTCTCCATCAATCTGAGACAGACACATTGGTGTTCAACAGCTGGACTGCACGTCCGGCTCACAGAAGACAGCTTTACCATGAGCATCACCGCGTTACTACACTGCTCAAAGATCTTCTCCGCTATCTTCACCGCACATGCTGTGGGACTGGAGCACATTGGGCACGTCAGTCAAACACACAAAGAGAATGAGATGATCCATACCTGCTGTCCGAGACACAAGCGTTGGCCTGATAGTATCCCACAATCCTCTGCTGCGTCTGTGAGCACCACACATCCACCTACAAACCAAAAAACATCAGAAGTCAAATATTATTAAATTTACAAAATTAATTATTTTTTCATTATTGCCAATAATACTAATTATTATTTTGTGAAATTAACACCACCAATGATTGCTAGCCTACCCATATAATGCAATGCTTATTTTTTTTTTTCATCAATGACCAATTTGTTAAATATTTTTTTGTAAACTAACTATGGTTAAGTAATGAAGCGTGGCTGACTTGTGTGAGCGCTAGCTGTGTGATGGGAGCCAGAGACAGGTGTGAGTGGAGCAGCGGTACACAGTCGCTGATGCACACAGCGCCCCCCGCTGGACTGGAGGACAGCAGCAAGCCGTTCACACTGCAGCGGGGAAACTGGCTGACGTGCAGGTACATTTTGACATACGCCAAACAGGACAACTCCACCTCACTCATCTGGAAGCAGACAGAAACATGCACAAACACACCAGAGTTAACAAGCACAAACTCTCACTAAACCATTTCCCATCACATTGTAAGTCACCAACCTGTGGAACAAGTAACCTACACTTAAGAGATGCCAAGAACAAATATGTTTTGCAAGCAAAAAAAAAAGAAGAAAAAAACGAAGCAAATGTGAACTTGTGCTGTTTTTTGGCACTAGTCTGATTCATCTGTCGATTACTGTTGAAAATGATTCCTCATCTTTCATTTTTAGGCCATTTCTTGGATAAAAAGGTTTCTGCGTTTAGTTAGCAGACTACTTGACTTGTCCGAATTGTGTGAAACTTAATTGTTTTTATTATAACAGAACTACACCAGCGGGGTGGTCCAGATGAACTACAATCTCACAATTCGAGGACCAGACCCCCGAGAAACCTGCTGGTGGGGTCAGTGATGGTGCCGTCACCAAAACAAAAAAGGTCGATTGAGCAGAGGAAACACACTTGAGATGTGGATTGAAGAGTAAGGGTCCCACTCATGGGGTCCCGTCAAAAAATATGTTTAAATTAAGGAAAAAATGTTTTTTGATTATGCCGCAATTTGGAAAAACTGTCTACACATGAATCAAATATATGACGACGAGAACCTTTCAAAAGAAAAATAAATAAACCAGGACAATATCCAAAATTTCACCATTAAGCAGCACACCTTTCCCCACACAGTGTAAAACAGTCAATGAAACGCAGAACACCGGAGTCTTCAACCACACATCTGCTCATGCACGCGCTGGGGTGAGAGTTTACTGACCTTTAACCTGTTGTGGTACTCAGAGGTGCACGAGCAATTTTTCAATCGTTTATGAGAGGAATATTTGACTGTACTGCTGATGTAAATATCTGAAATCTCACAGACGGGATGATGGTCCTTCTTCTTTTCCTCGTCCTCCTGAGCGCGCAACTCATTACTGCCGCTCGCGGTCGAAGATTAAACCTCTGTCTGCGTTAGCCTTTAAATGATTAATTAATATTAACTAAATAGTAATAATAATAATACTAATAATAATAATAAGAAGAAGAAGAATACTGAAGGTCTAATAATAATAATAATAATAATAATATTTTACAACTAAATCTACTGAATTGTGAATGCTTTAATGATTAAGATAAACAGCACTTATAAATTATGGAATCAATACATGTGTTCCATAAACATGTATTTTCGATTTCAATAATATTTGAATAGTAATTTTGCCACTTAACCCAGTGAATTATTTTTATTTTTCTATTGCTAAAATTATTAGCTAAATATTTTCAATTATGGAATCAGGTTGCAATAAACACGATTTAAACACATCTCAGAGGCGCGGCTAGAATAACGAGCGTCAACATCTTAAATATTGAATGGGGCGTGGTTTGATGCCCACAAATGAAAGTGAATGCAAGGACACTAACATCTGAACGTTTGCAGAAAGATGTCTAAAGCTCAGGTACTGAAGATCAAGGCTGATAACGCAGCGAAGGTGAGTTTTCCACTATTCTTATTACGTTGTTGTTGTTTTTAATTACTATTCGTTGTACTTTATCAAGAAAAAAAAGTTCGAAGTCATTCTTCCTTATCCGCGAGAGCTGAAAGTGAAAGTAAACCAGACAAGCACCTGATGCGCGACCGTATGAGAAAAAACACAATGAGATGGTGGTAATGGTGTATTTGTGTATTCTGTCCAGATCGAAAACTACCGACAGTCGCTGTACAAACAGGTATGACTCCAGGTAAAATTATACTTGAGTGTGGCACGTTAGTGTACGTGTGTAATGTGTGTGTGTTGCGCGCAGGCTGCTGAGCTCTTCTCCGATCAGATTCCTCTTAAGATCTCACAGCTCGACAATCTTTTGAAGGTGCTTTTGTTCATCGCACGTCTAGTGTGTGTGTGTGTGTGTGTGTGTGTGTGTGTGTGTGTAACATTACTTTTTCTCAGGGAGATGAGTTGAGTGTGACAGACCTCTCATCACTCCACGCACCGCTGGAAATCCCCATCCCAGACCCCCCAGTGCCAGAAGACGAGGTTCAGATCCAGCATAGTTTTCTAATTCTATCTCAACTCTAAAGTCCTCCTGTAACCGATTAACACTGTTTCATCAGGAGATGGAGACAGACAAGAGTGAAGATGAGAAAAAGAAAAAAGGTACTTTAATGTGAACACGATCCCAAAAACTCAACTTAATAACCATCACACGCAAAATATATACGTAATTTGTCCTATGATGATGTTTATTTTTCACTAGTCTTATATGTTAATTAATTGCATCTGGTACATTATTTGCGTCACTCACACACCTCCTCAGTAGTGGCCTAGCCACCGGACTAGTTCACTTCGGTGAACTCACACACAAAGCCTCTCATGCTTTTTACGGCACGTTATGACAAACATCCTTGTTTTTCAGCGCCTAAATGTGGCTTCATCAAGGGGAATGAGAAGATACTAAAACTGCTGGACAGAGTGAAGCCGGAGATCGCAGCTCTGAAGGAGACCTGCATTATTGTGAGTCGACAGCAGACCCCACAAAGGACACAAGCTGGACACACTCGTCTTCTTTCAGGTTTATTCCTGGATCTCCCATCTCATTCCAAAAATCGAGGACGGAAACGACTTTGGAGTGGCAATTCAGGTGAGAAACCTGTTATTTAATCTCTCCCACACTGCACTCGCTGATGAGCTTTTGACACGTCAGGAGAAAATCCTGGAGAGAATCACTGCTGTGAAGACCAAGCTGGAGGGTTTTCAGACCAACATCAACAAGTACAGTAGCACTTCTAGCTCTTTCTCCAGCTGGTCGGAGAGAATAGAAAGCCTTTACTTGTACTTCTGCTCAACAGGTATTTCTCGGAGAGAGGAGATGCAGTGGCCAAAGCATCTAAAGAGACACATGTGGTGAGGCATTTTCCACCTCTGTGCTCCTCAAGACGACTCTTTCCTTCTGGTCAGTAATGTTGTGTGATGCCACCGACAGATGGATTATCACTCTCTGGTGCACGAGAAGGACGAAGCTGTCTTCTCTGAGATCAGAGTGATCTTGCTGGACATCCGCGGCTTCTACGTGAGTCAGCAAGGTGACAGTTGATGGTTGTATTGCTTTGATTGCGTTGCTTTGGTTGACAGGCCGAACTGTATGATGTCATCAGCAAGAACCTGGAGAAAGTCACCAATCCTAAAGGAGAAGAAAAGCCGTCCATGTACTGAGAGGTCCATCTTCTGTTTTAGTGTGTTTTGTTACAGAAACTACTGTGCAAGCTTATCAGACATCCTTCTCTTACAACATAAGAGTAAAACCACTCTTTCAAACACTCTGTCAATAAAAAGTTCAGTCTCATTTCTGCTTGAGTTTTATTGTGATCAAAAATAAACACTTACAGAGTCAGAATACAAAACAAGCAGATAAACTATTAAATAAAATGAAAAAAGGTACATCATAAAAAAGTGAACTTAAAGAACAGTTACGAACACACATGAAATCCTGATCTCTATTGACAGGTGTCTCACATCTCTGGTCCTTCTCCTCCAGGAATCAGCTGGAAAAGAGACAAAAACGTTAGCGCTGAGACTAATAATGAGTGACAATCGGTCTGAAATGAGTGAAAATTGGAGCGAGAAAGAGTGAGACTTTAGCAGAAAAGCTGGGTTGACAAGAGCGGGATGTAAAAAAAAAAAAAAAAAAGCAGGGGTAAAGATGCACAAACAGTGACATGTTCTCTACAGCTGACAACTGCTGTAACACAGAAGTTAAAATTTAAAAAAGCAGAGAAAAGAGTTGAAAGCAAAAAGAGTGATATGTAAACACATTGAGAGAATGAGACAAGAAAAAAAAACTGGGAGAGATGAAGACGTGAGAAAATATAAGAGTTAGTGAGAAAGTGAGTGTGGAAATGAGAGAGGGAGAGTGATAAGAGTGTGTGCTCATTGAGAGAGTGAGACCTAGTGAGAAGTTAGTGAGGAAGACAATGGAAGTCTGACAAAAAACAAGACGATGAGATAGAGTATGTATGTGAGAGAAGACGTGATGGAGAGTGTGTGTTTGAGAAAATGTTATGGAGAATTGAAGAAAATGAGAAAAGAAGAGTGATCACACCATAGTGATGTTGTTTCCGTTCAGCAGGATCTGGTCCAGTTTGGTTATTCTTCTTCCCTCTGGGGTGATTTCACTACGACACAATATCATCTCTTCAGATGGAGAACACTAAATCACACAACACGAGTGTTTCTTCTAAACATTATCTGAAACCACTTGAATGACTTCTAGATTAAACAAACACTTATACTTTAAAATGTATAAATAACATAAATAGCATGCATTCATATTCATGTTACACTAGTGCATTCACAAGTCTGTATTTGCATCTGTATTTTTTTTTTTTTTGCAAGTCACACAAATAACAAAGTGATCAAAGAGGGAGAGAGAGGGGGACAGAGAAAGGAAGTGAGTGAGTTTGTGTGTGTGTGTGAGAGAGAGAGAGAGAGAGAGAGAGAGAGAGAGAGAGAGAGAGAGAAAGAAAAGTGCAGTTTGTCAAGACATGAACAGAAAGTTTATCAGAGAGAGAGATAATCGGAGAGAAAAAGAAAAGTGAGATTTTTCTTTATCCTGACAAATAGAGATGGCTCATGATATAAAACTCTGCTTCTTCAAGAACCTTTAACATCTTTAAGCTCCATCAAACACACTGTCAAGACTTGTTGGTAAACATGGGATTCAAACTAACAGAGACAAACTGGCAGGTGACTGTGGGATATGTATGTGAATTCATGTGGTTTTGTGGAAGATTCAATTTACTCACAACTCAGTGACGTCCTCCAGGACCATGTCTGAGCACCAAGTGAAGGAGAGCAAGCAGAGCATCATTACTTACTGTGCTACTGAAGCAGATTCATACTGTACATTTGTATATGTATCCCTCTGCAATACCCGCAAACATGACTGACCTCCCTGCTGTACATTATGCATCCTGTCTTTACTCCTGCACTATAATGCTACAATTCTCGTAGTTATCTGCATTCACTGCAGTTTATGAATGACTACATTCAATAAATAATATCCTTTTATTTAATCTATTAGTGTTTCTTCTGGCATGCACTGTCTTTGCTAAACACAGAAATTTCCCCTTAAAAAAGTCTAATCTAATCTAATTTCTGATTAATCTAAAGAATGAATGGAAAAATCCTTTCTTTGTATGGATGGTGCGTTTGTGGAGGACGGGGTCTGGGGTTAAGGATACTGACAAAGTCGTCAAAGCCCAGCAGAGTTCCAACGATTTCTTTATCATTCTTCATGACGATGTGAATGCGCGAGCCGATGCATTTGTCCACCAGTTCTGAAACACACGTGGGCAATACAATGTTCATGGTAAATGCTTGGTCAAAATTGTAATTGTAAAATAAACAAACAACTCATCGCCACAGCGATATCACTGAGATGTTGCACGTTACGCCTCACAAAGATATATTTAGCCTAAGCAGAAGAAAAACTAGACATCTGCACCTACCAAGCGGTAAGAGCTGCGAGGGATTCGTCGCCGGGACAGCCGCCATTTTGAACACAGACCTAACTAATCGTCGGCAGGCGGCTTTGACGTGAAAGGGCAGATAGTAGAAATCAACATCGGCACGAAACGATTTAAATTTGATTTGATTGAACTGTTACAATTAAGCTATACGCATTATAAACAAATAACTGCTCTTTGTCACCACATGGTTGAGAAAACCCGACACTTTTTTTATTAACAAAACAATTATTTTACAGACATTTTTTTTGATAAAGAAATCTTATAAAATAAAAGTATGACCAGTTTCAATTACATTTACTCTGTTTATTCACTGCTCTTTTTCTTAAACTATTATCTAATACTTCAAAATAAATACAGTTACGTGATAATTATTAATCTAAATTCTGAAATTTGTACTGAAACATATGTTTATGTTGTAAATGGATTGACAGACTTATTGAAACGTGCTTTTTAGTAACATGAAAATGAAAAATGAATTGTGTGCGGCCTTTATGTTGTTACCGTTTGTTTCTACAAGGAAGTATTTGAGCGACGCACCACTTGTCGCTGTTCTCATTGGCTACACGTCAAAAATCATCAAACCGATTGGCTGCGCTCAACTGCGTCTACGGAACGCGCTTAATGAAACCCGCTTCTTCTTCTAATGCACTGAATGCGCAGATTTATGATCATTTATTTAATCGAATCACATACAACGCGACCTAAGGCCAGAGGTGAGGCAATTTAGAGTGAGTTGAGTGATCTTAATTGATTTCAATAATTTCGTTGATTACAGTATTTTCGTCTCTCATACATTCTCAACGTTCAGATTACTATTTCGCATGCATAGACGACACGTTTTTATTAGACTACACATTGAACAACTGGATATTGAATCTGCAAAAACCTTATATTTTAAGTATATATTTTTTTTATATTAGCGCAGACACATCCTGGTGAAACACAATTCCACTTTTACGGCTTTGAGGAATTTCAAATTTCATTTCAGCCACGACTTATTTTTAGAAATATTTTATTGTCATTACATCAGAATTGTATATGTACTATAACTCCCGATTTCTAGTGACGACGTCTGTTAGACGTTTCATGACAATAGCTTGTTTAGTTCAAATGTACCATTTAGTTAAAGAGTCAGTCATGGAGAAGAGCAGATTTGATATTTATAATGAAATGTCTTTTTCTGTGCTGTTTTCAAGATGTCGTTCCACTCTGGTGGCGGATGTCCTAGGGGAAGACCACCCACCTCAGGCCCTGTATACCGCCCCTCTCCTCCCCGTTACCACTACGACCCGCCGCCCTGTCCCAGTAACTACATGCCTCCTCGGCCAGACTTCATGAATTTCCACTTCCAGATGCCGCCACAGGTCTCCGGAACTCAGCCTCCCTGTCCTGCACACCCACCGGTCTTTCCAGAACCGCCTTCTTTCCCACCTCCTCCTCTCCACGCGTCAGACTGTTCCGCCCCACCACCGCTTCACAGTTCCTATCCCTACATGATGCCACCACCACCTCCGCTGCCGTATCCTCCACCGTATCCCTTGAGTTATCCTCCACCTCCCCAGCCTCCACCACTGCCCAGCTACAACCCCGTTTACCTTCCTTCCAGTGGCTCTTACGGGCCAGAGCGCTCTCACCCACCCTTTCAGTTCCGAGCAGACTCTCCAGAGCGGCCTCGTCACAGAGACGATCCACGCCATCGCAGTCACGGGGGGCGACGTGAGCGAGAGTTTGGAGCAGAGAGGCGGGAACGAGGGAGCAGCTCAGAGCGCCGGCGGAGTACAGACTACGAGCGGGGACGAGTTCCATCCCGACACCGCAGCAGGTGACTCTTTTTCTTTCCTCCTTTCTATTGCTTGATGTTTTCACATTGACATGAAGGTGATCTAGCTGGAGAGTGTTTTAGTTTGGCTGCTCAGTCACTTGCTTTAGTATGTTTCCATCGTCTAATACTTGAATATTCTTTCAATGAGGCTTTCAATGAAGATTAAGATCTGATATTGTTGATCACATTGAAACTTGGCCTGCTGTTCATTGGCATCAGTTCACCGTGTTTACTCAGACTGTTATACATTCGTCCATTTTCTTCCTCTGATTCCATTTCTGGGTGACAGGATGCTTGAATTGAATTGGAAAAGCCTTTATTAGTCCCACAGCAGGGAAATTTAATGTTACAACATCAGGAACAAATTTAAATAAATAAACAAACATGACCATAACCCAGCGACTCTGCGTCTGTGGCAGGACACATTCTAGATTGGTATGCAACCATTCACAGAGGTACAATGAATACCTTTTTTTCATATATATTGAATTAATAAATGGGAAATGAAAGTGAAAATTCTCACATTCTAAAGAGAATACACAGTCTTACAGTACATATATTAATCTGATCAACTGGATCAGTCAAATCAATTAATCAGGTAAGTGATTTGTTTACTCGTTTGTTAACAATTTTACCAAAACGATTTGAGAATTGTCAATGAACAGTTTTACATGAAAATGTACTTGAAGGACCTTCTTCAAGAAAACCACAGCTTGCAGTTACAGTGTGTGTGGAGAAACATATCGTGCAGTAACACTGTAATGCTGTGTTATCAGAGAACGCTGTCGACATAGAGATGAGCCGTCGTCACACCGGAGACGTCCCCGCAGTCGCTCACCTAGCGTTGAAAGGAAACGGCGACGTGTGGAGGAGAAGGAGGACAGGAGCAATCGAGAGAAGACAGCCAGCACCAGCAGGAGCAGAGAGCAGCAGGACACCTCCAGTGAGGAGAAAGCCGAGGAGGACCACCTGAAGCCTGCCTGGATCCGCTGCACACACTCGGAAAACTTCTACTCCAACGACCCCATGGACCAAGTGGTGAGAAGGACAGATGATCTTGACACAAAGCACATGTCATAACAAACACTTCACCCACAATTTATGTCGTTCCATTGTTGTTTCTGCAGGGCGATTCCACAGTTGTGGGAACAAGCAAGTTGCGTGAATTGTATGAGCGCTTTGAGGAAGAGCTCGGCCGGAGGCAGGAGCGGGCCAAAGCCAGCAGGCCCCAGTGGGACCCACCCAGGACCAAACTGGACCAGGAAGAAGGTAGTTTGACTGTTAGTGGGATTGTGTCTGTGCCAAACCAGTCGCTTACTGACTTACAAGCATGAAACTTCAACTTCTTTGTCGGCTTTGGGCTACAGATGGGATGCATTGAGGGAAACCGACAACAGTCAAACACGAAGCAAACTATATTTAAATCTATCAGTGGGCGATAATGTGTAAAGACTTTTTTTTTTCAGTTTTTCAATACAGGTCAAAACTAATTCTGCAAAACAATGGATTAAAATGGATGAAAATCCGAGTACAACATGTTAAAATAATATTTTTGAATCCAGCACTATGAGGTGCACCTGAATATTATCTGCACCCACTAAATATAAGAAACAAAGCATTTGTGGCTTTACAAAAGTGCTATGTTTTAAATTTGTTTCTTAACAGAAATCATTCAAGCACAAAATGGCGGCTGACACTCTATTTTCTCCTGTTCAAATTGTTTGGTGTATTTATATTTGAGCAAATTTAAAAACGAGTGTGGGTAGTTACAGTTTAGATCAGTCAGATTAATGGAACATGTTTGTCATAATTGTCATAACTGGAACTGCTCTTTGGTAACCCGGTGCTTAAGATCGGGCGGCTAAAAGTTTGTACATGAGTTGAAGACATCGGCCAATGTCGTTAGGATGCAGGGTATATTGTAAATCAAGCTCGAGGCGTTTTTTATACAGTCAGTTGTTCCAGACAGGTCTCTACAACAACAAAGTCTCTATATAATAAACAGACATCTAAATCTAATCAAGATTCACCAGCCAACACATATAATGGGCTACTACTGGTGATCACCACACACAGAACTGTAAAGACAGATGCCTAAACTTGTTTTAAACTTGCACTGCATGTTGTCATTGTGATCAGACAAACACTTAAAAATTTGGCTCAAATAATTACTGTAATTATTTGTAGTACATTCTTAACTTTGAGTATACTCTTAACGCTTGTTTTTTTGTCACACCAATTGTTGTTCAGAAATCACACATCAAAATGTGGCATGCTTGCAAAAATAGATGAGCTTCTAATCGGTGTGAATCAGAATTTCAGATTTTTGAAAGTGTGGCTGGTCATAATGACTTCAACCTCTCATGTTAGAGACGTTATCTGTAGTAATGTACAGAAGCAGAATGAGCGTGATATCCATGTGTTCTCCAGAAGAGAGCTCCAGCGAATCAGAGTGTGAGGAGTCTGACGGGGGAAGCAGCAGCTGCTCCAGCAGCTCAGACTCGGAGGTGTTTGATGTCATTGCTGAGATCAAGAGGAAGAAAGCACATCCGGACCGGCTGCATGAGGAGCTGTGGTACAATGACCCCGGACAGGTAGATCTCACACCAGACCCTTTCTCCCAATGCTTCATCTAAAGTTAAACTGATTGGTGCTTGCTTGCGTTGATTGCAGATGAATGATGGTCCTTTGTGCAAATGCAGTGCCAAAGCCAGACGGACGGGGATCCGGCACAGCATTTACCCTGGTGAACAGGTAAACCCACTCACTCACTGCATAAGTTCAATGCAAAGTGTCAGATGCAGTACACACTGCCGTTCGTGTTTTAGAACAGTACCTGTCTGAATGCATTGTACCAAGTGTTACGTTTAGTGCAGGAGGGATTTTGGACTGGACCCTTTGGTTCCAGCGAAAGAAACCGTGAATGCTTCAGCATACCAAGACATTTTAGACCATTCCATGACCTTAACTTTGTAGGAAAAGTTTGGAGGTGACCAGTTTCTCTTCAAACATGACTGTAGACAAATATTACCAGAAGTGTAAAAAGTTAGTACTTGAAAACTATACTTGAGTAAAAATATGGATACCTTACTGTATCTGCATTAAACGTTAAAAAACACAATACATTTTTATTAAATTAATATATAGGGTAGAAATGAAATGTAACACATGCATATTTAAAAATGTCTGAACAAAATAGATAAAAAAAAATAACAAAAAGCCAGTCAAATTAGCAAAAAAAGTAGTAAAAAACTATTCAGAGCTGTCTGTTGTGCTTCACCTTTCAACCTCACCAGCATCCTGCAGATGGAAATATCGCTTTGTCCGCCCAAGAAATCAAAATCAACTTTAAAAAATGTAGTCAAGTAGAGAGTAAAAGTTGCTTATATTTCTGATACCCCAAATAAGTACAAAGTAGCCAATAAACTTAAGTAAAGTAACAAATTCCATATACTCTTACCACTGGCAGAGTCTGAGTGGTTTTGCCATACTGCATTATACTCCTTTCTCGCTGTCCTAATCTTTTACATTTTCTCTGTTACATGCCCTTTTGTTTTTCAACACACAGTCTTATTCTCTCACGAATACACACTCAATTCATCAGTAGCTTTTTGACAGATTAGGTTCTTGATGTTGGGAAACGTTGTTCTCTCTTTCTCTAGCCGGTGAAACCCTGTCGGGCGATGAGCAACAACGCTGGCAAACTCTTCCACTACCGAATCACCGTTTCCCCACCCACCAACTTCCTGGTCAGTCTTTAAACGTTCATGCGATGTTGCTCTTCCTGTCATGTTTTCAACGTTTTTACTGTGTCTGCAGACAGACAGGCCGACTGTGATCGAGTATGATGATCACGAGTATCTCTTCGAGGGCTTTTCATGCTTTTCTCACACGCCTCTGACCAACGTATGTACATGACACGCAGTTCCACACCACTTCAAAAAATCACACTATTGTCCTGTTCGTTTTTCTGCTTCAGATTCCATTGTGTCGGGTAATTCGCTTCAACATTGATTACACCATCCACTTCATTGAGGAGACGTCACCTGAGGTCAGAACACTGATCACATGATCAGAGCACTTTCTGTCTATTAGTCACTCCTCACATTTGAGAAGATCAACTAAAAACCAGACTTTGAGACAGCAATTATAGTGTTTGGTGATGCACTATTCTTTTTTTTA
>SOMO01000072.1:600110-637573 GCA_028128575.1 Paedocypris carbunculus
AAAAAAAAAAACACATTGGCAATAAAATAAGAGACATAGGTGATTGACATTCTAAGTTTATGACTAGCACACATGAGAAAGAATAAACGAGGACGTATAACAAGTGCTTAAAGTAAAAGTACTACATCACACGATCAGTGTTTATTCATCTGGTTGTTATAGTGCACAGAGCGTCACAGAACCTCGTTCCTTAGAACACACAACACGGCAGGAGCTTGGTGTTAGTCTGCAAGGCAAGACTTCTGTTAGTCAATAGCACACACACACACACACACACACACACTGAAGCGCAGAGTTCTCACACTCTGTAAGGCAACGCCGCACAACACACTCTCATCAGCACCACACTAACCTAATAAAAATGATGGAGACATAATCATTGTGTAACGAGTCTGCTGTATCAAAACGACTTAAACTCACAAAGGCAAGCGTAATAAATAATAATATAAGAATATATCAGAATTTACATATAAAAAATTGCAGATTGAGTCAGAAGAAAATTGAAATTCAGCTACATGCGTGAATGAATAATAAAAAACACAATTACTAGTGAGCGCGAGTATAGGAAGAAAAACGATGTGCGATTGTAGGTTTTTCGGCAGATTCTCCAGGAACAGTGCCTGTAATTTTACCACAAAAATAAAAAAAAACATTCTTCATAAGCCACAGACAAAAAAAACATTCCTTTCTCAGAGTAAACCAGTGAAGTGGATGGTGGAAGTGGATTTCAAGTAGTTTTCATGACATTCAGGATGTTCAAAAGTGATGCTCATCACGGCTGATTTCTGATTCCTCCTAGATTTAAATGAACAAATGACTCACCCAATCTCACACACACACACACACACACACACACACCTCAACTTAGTTAAAAAAAAACAAAACAATAAACATCACGGTATAGCACACTGCTGGATTATGTGTCTAGCTCAAATTACAGCCAGGCGACTCCTGGAGGATCATCAGGAGCTTTGTGGTAGAAATATATTTCACTTTCAGATGGAATGTAACAAGCATTTGTCCTGCACTCCGTCGATGATGTATGATGTGCAGCTACATAAAGGATATATTATGTATGTCTTCGGTTGTTGATTGGTTGACCGGAGTAAAAGAACCGCGGCCTTACTTATAGTGTCTCGGCCATGTTGGAGTTAGATGTGTGGCCTGCATGTGTCAAGCGTTCAGTTTTTTTATTGAGAATAATGGAACTGAGTCAGGACTTTTAATTTGTCCCTGAAATTCCCACAACAGGGTTGGGAAAGCCGACGCTGGGCGGAGGCATGGGATTGATGGGAGATGCAGCGCCTGAGCTCTCTTGACCGCCGTGGCCGTTTCCATCTCTGCGTCCGCTGTATTGGCCGATGAATGAGCCGTCCTCGTTGAACTGGATGTCCACGCTGTCTCCGTAATCGGCCAGACTGTCGTTACTGCTGCGCTTGCTTTGGCCATCGAGAGACGGCTGACTGGCCGAACACTTATCGTTGTCGCTGAAAAAACACAAAGACACTTTCGTTACCGGCGTCATGGGTCAAAAGTTCTGTCAACTGCTCACTGCAGTCCACACCACATCATCTTCCATCATATCCATTTCTGCTGAGCATGTACATGGAAGTCAATGAATTATCTGCGACTGTGCTTTCAAAATGAACGAATCTTTCATATGACTCGGAATGAACGAGTCATATGAATTTGTTTGTGATTCGTAAACCGATCATTCATTTCGTTCACGTGATTTGTTCAAACGGATCACTCGCTCTTCGTTCATTTAGTTCATGTGTCACGTGACCGTGAACAAGCTGTTAAAGCAAATATGGCAGGGCAGATGCGAGATGTAGATCAAGTTTTGCTAGGGATTCACATGATTTGAATAGTTTTGTGGCAAGTTATGTATTGTTTGTTGTCCGATGAAGCAAACCATGTTGTCTTTTGTGTATATTGTTTTAGAGCGCGGCCACCTTTACAGTGCCCCCTGCTGGAAATAAACTAATGACTCAAAATGACTCATTCACTGTACTGTTCGAGATTTTAAAATCAGAATCAGTTAAAAGAATCAAACTTCCCATCACTAGTTTTGAAAGGTAGTTTTTCGCTAATCACACCTGGCTCTCACTAATTACTACACCACCTGAAACTAATTTACGGCAATACATAATGTGCAGTTTGAAGCCATGGGGCTTGGAGGGCATGTGGGGGGTCATGCACACATCATCTTCCATCATGTGTTGGAGTGTCTTGCTTAATGTTGTAGAACCAGCCGGAGTGGGATTCGTACTTGCAACCTCTTGGTCACAATCCACTCCCTACCGCTGGACCACAACGGTCCTGGTTGTGGATTAAGACGGTTTTAAGAACCGTGTCCCAGTGGGTCTTTGGTGTCACAGCCTAATATCTTTCCATACTAGTTGTAAATTTCTTTGTGTTAATGCACTGTTGGATTTGCTGAATCCCTCTGCAGGGGTTTTTCAGAGCTATACGCATTTACGGATTACGACACTAAACATTACGAGTCATTCCTGCGTCTCGTCCTGTGTCTTTACACAGCTATGATGATTTATTTGATATAATAAAATATGTAAAAGAAAAATATAATAATAATGTACTCAATTCACATTTTTTTGTTGACCAACTCTTTTGTACTTTAATCGATTTTCAATGAATGCACAGCAATATTATACAAATATTGATAATTATTTTGGATAATATATTTAGAAGGTTTAGATAATCAGAAGGAATGACGTTTTAATAATCACAAGCACATACGACATACATGAAATTACGCACATGCCTTGGCATAAATACACACACACGCACACTCTCACACACACACACACACACACACACACAGACACACCATAGCCAACCTTGTTAAACTAGATGAATTGGCATAAATACATAATGTACACATGCATGCACGAACCCACAACTGCCTTAAACTAGATGCATTGGCATGAATCAATAAATTGCGCGCACGCAGGCAAACACACACACACACACACACACACACACACACACACACACACACACAGAAACTGCCATACTTAGAGAGACAGAGAACAGCTCTTACCTCTCCAGAGATCTGTGTATGTGTGTGCGAAAAGACAGAACAAAAAAGCACAATAATTTAGGTTTTAAAATGATAATGGTGTCAAAACAATAAGATGATTGATAAACATAGATTTATATTCTAGCTTGACGTCTTTGATGAAGTTGATTTTAAGATACAGGAAACCCCATATAAAAATGTATGTTTATTAAATGTATATATAAATTAATATATAATGTTTTGCATTTCTTCTATAAGTCTATATTAACATCTTGTACAATAAACATCCTGAACAAATTGTGTGGGAGAGCTGAAAGATCAACTAATCAACCTCACTAACTAAACAAAGACATGGAGAAGATGTAGAGGAGAAAACACCGGCATTTGAATGACAATCCTATCACAAATACTTGAGAGCAGGTCAAGGGCCAAAAACTACAGAAGAAAAGTTGTTATTACAACAACAATAATAATAATAATACTGTAATAGTTATTGCAGCCTACAGCTTTCAGGAATAATTCACTTCTTCATCTATAGACTTATAACTTATCTTCGTCTTTTCGGAGTCTTTTAAACTCCGAAATATTAAAATCGAAACAAGCTTTCGTGCTTTTTCTAAGTGAAGTGTAAGAATGGCGGCTACATTAGACAACGTTTTCGTAGTGGAGGTTCACCTGTATTCTCCAAACTCTCCTTCTTTCATTGTGCATCCCCCAGACTCGTTTTGTCCTTCCTCTTTGTCTTTCACTGAAAGAGAACAAAGCACCATCAGAAAAAACACACTCAGAACACAATGAATCTGCAATGACGCATTAGATGAACACATACTGCACGACTTCATAATTCATCGCTGGTTTTATTTAAAAAGGTCCTTTTCGTCAAACACAAGGTCGCCATCCTGTGTGCGCTCAGGATGGACCTCTTCTTTTCTTCTGACATAAGTCATCAAGAAGCATACAGAAGAAGTAAAGGAGAAATGCTACACTACTTTTTCTAGCGTAGGTAAAGTTGAGGAAAAACTTGCTCTTCCATTAACACACACACTTTATAAAAAACACAAAACACACACTTACAGTGGGGTCCCACTATTGACATAATAATTCTTTACTATTTTTATTCTTAATATTGTCTTGAAATTTTTTTTTTCACAATTTCAAAGTTCACCCAGAAGTGAATGGAGGGCGCCACTCTACTATATTTTCTATATGTTTACTATATTTTGGGCCCCACTTTGATGTCAATGTCAGGACACACACACATTTTCTAATTAGATTGACAAGGGCAGGAAACACATTGTAGCATGAAAACTTTACACAAAAACACTTGGCTGATTCAATCAGTATTATATTACCTGAGTATTTCCCGCCTTTGCTTCTCTTTATGAGGCAGAGGACAAGCAGCACCAGGAGCAGAAGCACCAGGGCACTGATGAGGCCAATGAACCAGCCCTGGGTTTCAATCTGAGATTGTGTAGTTACTGAAACAAAGACTGTAGATGAGAACATGCGGACCCATGTGTGGCTAATGGTCATGTCTACCTGGCCTTTTGGTCTCAAACTCCCAGTCCGAGGAAGTGTTGGGGATCGAGAGATAATAGTGGGTTCCGGGATTCAGTCCTAGTAGCTGATAAAAGCCCTGTGTGGAGTTCACCACCTCTGACTCTTCCCAATCACCGCCGACTGTCAGACAACAACAAGAGAACACACTCAGCTTTTCTTTTCACTAGGATCTGAATCGGGTTAGTTTGATTTCTTATAAGAGTGTGAAGGAACTCATTCTTTTATTATGTTGTACATTTTGGACACAGGTTTGAAACCCAAATATTGTTGAGCTCAGTAACTACACTAGGGCTTATTTTGAGTGTTTGTATTCATGTCAAAGCCTCTAATCTAATCTAATCGTGATTCAACGTACCAGTTTTTCTCAAGTAACGAAAACTAAATCCAAAGTTGCGATGTCTTTCTCCTGGAACCCAGCTGAGATTGACCCATGTCTCTCCAATGGTCATGTTGATCACAGATGGTGGTTCTGAGGATAAACACAATTATTATTACCAGCATAAAAATATGTAAAAGATGACAATGTTAAATAATTTGTTTTGCTGTTTCACCTCCATCCAGCAAGGTGGCGCTGTGTCTGATGACAGGCTCCCCATTCCCAGCAGCATTACGTGCTCTGAGATAGAAGATGTATCGGCTTTGAGGATTCAGGCCTCCGAGTGTGTACCAGTGTGTTAAAGGATCAATCTCTTCCACCAGCTGCGGACTTGAACCATCATCCACAACTGAAACCAGAACACAAGAAAAAAGGGTGAAAAACGGGCACAAAGCAAGAGTAAAAATCAATCTTATATTTCAAGAAGAAAAAAATATAGTAGTCAGGGTTCCTACAGGTGCCTGAAATCCTTGAATTTCATTCACATGTTTTCAAGGCTTGGAAAATGCTTGAATTGTAAATGAAGTGCTTGAAAAAACTTGAAATTATACAGTGGAATCCGGATCCATAAGTGCACATCCTCGGGACCGAATCAGAACTTAGGCGGTACTTTTGATTCACAGACTCCGAGAGTGAGACAGAGAGAGAGACAGATAAATAAAGTTAGTCTGTGAATAAACAGCCTGTGATCACTATGATCCAGGTCTGATTAAAAGTGCAGAAAGTGGGAAGTGGGGACACTTTGTTAAACTAAAACAGAATTTGCTAAAAATTAAGAAGAATCGGAGATGCCTATTTTCTTACTGTAAATAAAGTTAGAATACACATTTTGTCTATATTGTTAGGAAAGTCTACTAAAATGTAATGTCCATTTTTTTCCACCAATACCATAAAGCTTTCCCCCAAAATAGTAATGTGTCATTTTGATTGTGGTTAGGCATAGTTTTAAATATAAATTTTACCACAACTGTATGGTGCTGGAAAAACTTGAACATAGACCTTGAAAGTGCGTGAACAGTGCCTAAACTTTTAGAAAGTGTAGGAACCCTGTGTAATGTAGAACACTTGAAACGCATGAAAACCCATTGAAACACTATTAATTAGAATGAAAAGTGTGACGCACGTTCTTGATACTGTAGCAGGTATCCGGTCAGAACACCGTTGGGTTTGTCTGGCGCATTCCAATGAAGTGTGAGCTGCGTCTCAGATGGGCTCTCAAAGGTCAGGAAGGAGATGGGCCCAGGAGCTAGCGGAGCACAGAGAAGCCACTCAAACCTTCTGAGACACATGCTCACATCTACAGCCGTTCAGGGCCAGGAACAGAACTCACCAGCCTCAGGCGTGCTAAAATGGTGCGGCTCGGAGTGCGGGCCGTCGCCTCTGCTGTTGAACACTGTGATTGTTAGGGAATAATTGGAATACGACTGCAAGCCGCTCACGACCTCCTCCACTTTATTCCCCTCCACCAGGATGACGCTCCTGTGATCTGTCGGGTCTCTGTGTGTGTTTGATAGGTGCTGTTGCTGTGCAAGGTGGCTCAATGTTCTCGGACCCTCTCGTTCAATAAAGATCTTGAGAGACATGAGAATCAAGACATGAGAGTCAACATTGGCTAGCAAAAGGGAGATTCTGCCTCAAAGATCTGATCGTCCACCTTGTAGCCCAGTAAGTGTCCACGCACAGACTCGCGCCGGACCTCGCTCCATCTCACGCGCACCGCCGTTTTGTTCAGTTCACTGACCGTCACTGTCGAGGGAGCTTCCATAGGTACTTTAAAAGATTGAAAAAAGAATGCGATTAAAAGAAAAAATGTGACTGAGCGAGAGTGACACAAACGTACCAAGAGATTATAGTATTACTTATATAGAGAAAACAAAATAGAGAAAACAAGATCAGACAGAGGGAGAGACAAGAAAAAAGGCGAGAGAGAGAGGAAGACAATAAAAAAGACAGACAGACAGAGGGACAAAAAGTGTGTGTGTGTGTGTGTGTGAGAGAGAGAGAGATAGAGAAAGAATCAGGCAGACAAACAGAAAGACAAAGAAATCAAAATCAATAGTGTGAGAGAAAACCTTGTGTTGGTTAAACCGTGTTAAACCCTAACTAGCCCAACACACACTAAGACAGTCGTTGACCATTATAGATCAGCTGAACAAAACACAAGGAAACAGCAAAACCAAGTCTATATTTTCATACTTCTGACCATGACCAGCTCCTTGAAATCAAAGAGCGTCTCTCGTTTAAAAAGCTTTGCCTTCTAGAAGCTTGACTGCCGACTTGTATTTAGGCTAAAGGAGTGAAAAGACAGACTAGTGTCAAAAACATAAGCAGAAAAAAACGTACCATCTTCCCCCGAGTAGCCGATCTGTGTAAGGGGTTCTGGTCCGGCACCTTGATCATTCACAGCCTGAACTTTAATCTCAAAGTGAACGAAAGGCCCAGTATTGTTGACGGTGAACGGTGGGCCCATCACGCTTCTCTCCATCCAGTGCTGCTCACGACCCCGGCCTTTACGCCAGAAGACCTTGTACAAAAACCCTGGTCCATTAAACTGCCGTCGCTCCAGCTCCTGCAGAAAGTACAAATGCATCGGTGATGTGGAAGTGAAGCATTTCTCCAGAAAACTCACCTTCCATGTGATAATCATGCTGTCTGGATCCGTCGACACGGTGGTGCAGTTCTCAGGGTTGATGTCTGGCTCTGTAGAGAAGAATGTAAATGCTTAAACCACATTACAAAACTCAGACATTCGCATATAAGACACAGGAAGGCCTGATTGAGATCTTTCCATGTGGCGTGTACAGGTTCTTCCAGGTCTCTGTTTTCTGTTTCTCTTCCCACAGTCCTGAAGTGGAGACTCTGGGTGGGTGGGAGCGAGTGTGTGAATGTGTCTTGTGGTGTGATTAGCACAAGTGGTCTCAAGTGGTCTCGTGCAGTCTTCATTCCCTTTCACTAACGTCTTCCTGGAAGCAGATGCTTTGGTTTTCCAGCATTGAGATTTATTGAGAATCTTGAGGTCAGTTTCTATGAAAGTTGGGCGTGGCCAGTCTTAAATACACGCCTTTCAATTAAGTACGAAAAAACATGCAGGTTTATTTTGCAAAAGTTTTGAGACTAGCTGAGTGTGGTGTCATGGTTTTGTGAAGTTGGCCAGGTGGTTTTGTGTGGATTTGTGCAGTTGTCTCGTGATTAGTGCTGTGTGCTCACATGTTTTTACAATACAGTGGTCGTACAATAAGTGGTCGTCCCAGAACTCACTTGCTTTTCTAAATTTGTTTTAAATATCTTGTGTCATTGAAATTATGATTTGCTGTAAACTCAGTGTTGCCACAATTCATGCAATAGTTGCCACTTACTGTGTGTGTGTGTGTGTGTGAGAGAGACTATGTTGGTAGGACATGTTCCTCAGGGAGGTGGAGGAAGTGAAGAAAGGCTCTTACTGGCGGCTGGAGTGCTGTAGGTCTCTGTGACGTGACTGGGTTCACTGGCTCCAATCTCATTGACGGCTCGGACGCGGAAGCGGTAGGAGCAGTAGGGTTGCAGGTGGATCTGCAGATGCGTGACATCTTCCGGAACTTTCTCGTGCTTCCGCCATTGAATCTTATCTCCATCTTGGTGCTCCTCGATCTCTATGATGTACCCTGAAGAACAACAGAAAAGATGATGCTTCACTGACACGCTTACGTATATGAATTACGACATGACAGAACGAGCACAGCTACCAGTGAGGGGACTGTTGTTGGGGATGCCAGGTGTCCAGGACAGAGTCACACTTCGTCCCGTCTGTTCGGACATGTCCACGGATTGAGGCGGACCAGCTTTGTCTGTGGATTGTGCGAAGCATCAGTACACGCAACACAAAAGAATCCTCCCCCGTGCTTGGACCCACCCTGAACTATGATGGAGCCTTTGGCCATATCTGAGTCTAGTTCAGTGCTGATCTCACACTGGTACTGACCACCGTCTTTCATCTCCACATTAGTCACCTTCAGGGAACCTTCCGGATACTGTATTGTGTACCTGCACATATTCATCAGTGCGTTTCAGAATATCAAACTAAGATGAATAAGTTTGTGTAAGCACTATGTTTGTGTTAGCTAGACTTTTATTTTGTAGTTTTTTTTCTGCCACTCACTTGTCATCACTTGCAGACGCTGAGATCTTGTGCCCGTCCTTCTTCCACTGAATTGTGGGAGATTTCAAGCTTTGGTCCACAGTGAATTTGCAGTTTAAAACAGCATCTTTTCCTCGTGTGATCCAGAGATCCTGTGGAGGCTCCACAATCTTGGTTCTGTCTGTAGGAAGGAGAAATACCAGTCAACAACAGAGAAAGTCAGATCTCTTTCATTTTATCTGCAGATAAAAACGTATCAGCAGACAAAAACAAGTGCGGTAAGAACTCACTGAGCACATGGAGCTGAGCGCTGATGCTCAGGTCACTGTCTCGAACCGAACACCAGTACACACCGCTGTCCTCTTCACCAGCATCACTGATCTGGAGACTTCCGTTGGCCAGCTGAGACATCTTGGGGTTGGCGATGACTGAACTGGCATCAGAAACCTCCCTGCGCACATCCACATGAACACAAACTCTGCTCAAATGAGGATGTTACACAATCGGACATACATTTCAGCACAACATGGACTCACCAGTCCAAACTAGGTCTTGGCAACCCAAACGTTTGGCATTCCAACTGAGTGGTCTGTCCAGCGGTGGTCCGGTATACCAGCCCATCTTCTGTCAAAATCTGAGGAGGCAGTTCTGAGACAAATACACGTTCCATCACACAAGTGTAGAAGGAGCTGAGATTTACTACTTTACACCCAAAACATTTTAACAAAAAGCATGAAAAATTGGTGTGTGTGCGCGGACGTGTGTGTTGTCTCCTGTAAGAGGACCTTGAGGGTGCTAAATAAAAGAAATGCATTAATATTCATGTTAAATTTAAAAACAAACGAGGGGTGAAGTCCCACCTATGTTCCACCGCACATTTAAAGCATCTTTTAGGTCAGGCATGTCAGTGTGAGCTACTCACCAATGACGTGGACGTATGTATTTATCAGAATGTGTCCATGCACATTTGCCGCCTCACACTGATAAACTGCTGAGTCACTGAACTGGACATCAGAGAGGATTAGAGCTCCAGAACTCACTCGTCGTCTTGGGTCCAGATCTGTCCCTGCAGCACAATAGCAGCATCAGGACCACCTACTTATAATGTTTTTGTTATACCGGAATAATGAGGTGTATCTTTTCATTTTATGATTTTATTTTTACATTAAAATAGATTAGAACGAAATAGAATGTCTTTATTGTCATTGCATCACTAAGTGCAATGAAATGAAGAGCGCTACTCGGTTTGCTGCAAAAAGAAACATTTTAAAAGAAATTATATTACTTTAAAAAAACATTTATGTTTATGTAAAACATTGCCTAGTCCAATTTACAAAAAATATATTAGACATTTTTCAGATGTCTACCTATCAGAGGAACACCATTGATGCTCCAGGTGATGTTTGGGGTGGGAATACCCTCCGCCTGACAGTCCAGCCGCACCGTCTCACCCGGGGCATACAGGTGGGCTTCAGGCTGCTTGGTCCAGTAAGGAGCAGCTGCAAGCAGGAACATGGAGAACATCATCGATTCAGTCCTCATGACCAGAAACATACATAATAAATGAGAAACACCATTAAAGGAGGTTTACAGCTCCCGCATCAGATGGTTTAGAAGATACAGGGTGGCACAGTGAGTTTGTGAGGCATGTTTGAAGGCAAGCATTCAAATAATGTTCATGCCCACAGCTTTTGTGATGCACATTATATGTGTTACCTTCAACCGTAACCGTGTAGTAGTGTGTTACGGAGCCGAGAGTGTTGTTAGCAGTGCAGGTATATTCGCCGTCATCCGCCTCCGTCACGTCTCGGATCTGCAGCCAGCGGTCATAGTTTAGCTTCTCTACCCGGTCCTCCGAGAGAGGACTGTCCTTCCTCTCCCACATCACGTCTGGAGTGGGTCTTCAGAGCAACAAAGAGATTTAATCACAGATTTAGACACAGATAATGCCTAATAATTAATTGTAACTAATCATTACATTTAGAGACACATAATAAACACACGTTACAAAACACATACAAGCAAACACAACTGAGAGAACACATCCAGGTGAACACTTCAGAGTGAACACTAAATCTAAATGGTTATTGATTGGTTCATTAATTTTATTTTATTATTTGTTACAATATACGGTATTCAGTATTATTAGAATATTTATTTCAATATTTTAGCGGAGCAGTAATATCAATTAATAGCCATGTAATTCATTTTACCTTCAAAAATAATTTTCTGTTATATTGTGTTCAGAATGGTTTTTAATCAATATTTAAGCTGGAAAAAAACTTTGAATTGTAAAGATTTTCAAGAATTGTTGACTAGACTATTCGTTTCAAAAGCAGTAATAACTCCAAAGACCTTTTGTCTGGTCACTGATTGGCCACAATAATTCACAATTAAAATGAATTTACACAACTCTGCTTCAGCACATGTTTCTATACAAATTTGCTGAAGCACATCTGTCTTTGAACGTCGTTGAAAGAGCATTGGACTGGTACTCACAGGCCCTCAGGAATACACTCCAGCGTGAGCTTCTTGCCCCTGAGGGCCACATAAGAAGTGTGGGATCCCTTGGGCTTGTGGAGCTGAGGACGCCGGTTCTTCACTACAGAGTTTGCTGCGAGAAGAAAACATATGGATTGCTTTTTCAGCACAAAACAGACTGTGATGTATTTTACAAATAAAAGGGTTTCCGCCGATTTGCCATGTAGATGCCCTCTTTGAAGTTTACTCACAGCGGGAAACTCGGATAGTGATGGGCTCTTTGGGCAGAATGATGCCGGCAGTGGTGTAGTAGGCATTGCAGATGTAGTCGTTTCGACTGTCACTGGGTAGTAAATTGGAGAAGTAGAGGTTTCCATCCAGACCAGTGATGATGCGTGTGTTCATTCGGATGTGATTTAAATCTAAAGAGAATAACAAAAATATTAATTTAAAAAACAAGTTACATTAACATGTCAGTGCACCTAGAGCTGACAATGAAGCACTGGAAATGACAAAAAAATATGTTATGCGTCCAGTTGATTTACATAACTATGAATCTGATTGAGGCTTGTGAACAATTAAATTATATATCCGTCTAGAGATAGGAATGTCTTAGTTTTTTGGGTTACAACCTTATGGACAAAAAACAGTGTCGGTGTGATCAAAATATTTGGGGATCGAACCTTTTCTGCACGTTTCTAATGGCCAGACTTGATTTGGCTTAGTGCATCTGTGTACACGGACCCTTACCTTTTATTTCTAGGTCTATCAGTAAGCACGCAGATATCTAATCAGTATTACTAATTACTCTTATTATTATTAAAAATACTCTTATTTTTAATATTGCAGTTTACAGATTGTTTATTATTTAGGTTAGCTATAGCAATATGATTTTCAAGTTCAGTTGTTTTAATCAACTAATCTTCAATCAAGTGTGTGTGTGTGTTTGTCACTTGAGGGGTTAAATGTGGAGCACAAGCTAAGCCCGACTCTGACTAGCCCTGATTACAAGTTTGGTGTCAGTTTCACATCTTTCTCATTTCTCATCAACTATGTGTTTGTGGAGATTTTAATAGTTAAGTGAAATACAAATTAAATTAAATTAAAGAAAACTGTAATAAAGTAATAGTGTATTAAATTTAAGGTACCTTTGTCCATCCAGTGTATTTTAGGGATGTCTGAACTCTTCGGAGGGTTGCAGTGCAGAACGGCGCTGGCACCCTCCTCGAATGAACGTATACGCGTCCTCCTCTCTTTTGCCAGGTTTGGGACGGCTGTTGAGCAGAAATTGTTCATTAATAAAAACAAATTCAAACAAATAGAACCAACCAACCAACTCCATGTTCAAACAACTCACTGTCCTGTTCAACTGATTTATTCTCAGCTTGAACTAGATTCATAGATTTTAACAGAAATCTGGCTTCTTCTTAAACAGAAGAATTGATATACTGTGCTACTTACCGTAGACTATATACTCTATATGTATTTAGGCTTTTAACAACAGAATCTCGATTCTCAAAGTTCCTAAACTTGCTGATCCACAGCAAAGCATCTTGATTTTAGGAATCATTTGATTAAATAAAATCTGTTGAGCATCCAACACTGTTAATCTCTTTCTGTATTGAAATGAACTTTCCAATATCAGTGTGAAACAAAAATCTGTGCTTCAATCAAACATCTGAAATAAAAGTGAGGAGGTTAAGTGGGTGAAGATGGTGGGAAGAGACATCAGTCTTACACTCTGTGATCAGGTGAACCAGGTCTGACACGGCCGTGCCAAGCTCATTGGCAGCATAGCAGCGGTATGTTCCCTGATAGAAGCTCAGTTCTTGCCATTTCTCTACTGTCAAAGTTCCGGATTTTTGTATAACATCTCCAAATTGTGTTCCATCCTTCACCCAACGAAAGCTGAAAAGATGAGAAATAGAAGATTTAAAAGGAGACAAATTTGAACAGCACAAAGCTTAGGTCAGACCAAACGGTCTGAACTATAATAAACTCAGTCAGGCTTTTTGGCCACACAGAAGATATACAGTTATCATGAAGAGAATGTGTGACTTTCACCAGTGTTAAACATTTAGTTAAATAGGTGTTATAGCCAGCTATACAGTACTTTGTAAATTTGTACACTAATGAGCAAGATTTTGCTTCTCAAGATTCAATATTTCAATATAATCTTTTGTCAGGATCTGAGTAGGAATGGTCAAATCACTTTTGTGACTCAGATGTTTGAGGCCTGGTTCAGCAAAACAAACACTTAATTACTCAAGTCATTTCACTCCATGTCATTACTTTTGCAGAGCTGTTGCCGAATGAACCAGATACGTAATTGATTTGCTCAAATCTATTTTTCCCTCAGACTGGTAAAATTGATCTGTGTCTGAAGTGGATTTGAGTCCCATTATGAGATGGCTTGTCATTTTATAACTTTTCTGGGCTAATGTGGGCTGGCATTCTAACAGTGCCCATAATACTGTTTTGTTTCTAGTGTCTTCCGCAACTTCTTGTTTGGTTAGGCTTCCTTGTTATTGGTTTAGTTGCTTCATCTGTTTTTCTTTTTCTGTCCTCTGTGCCTTTAAATGATGTTTGTGTTCCATTTTGAAAATGTTGGCTAGCATTTTTTTAAAAGTTCAAAATGTTTCTTTTATAAATGTTTTGTATAGTCCTGTATTGTATTTTTGTATTTGTAACATGTATTCTTCATCACTGTTTAATTGGACCAAACCAAAGTTTCAAAAGGATCTGTTTTCATGGCTTGCTTGGGAGAATTATACTGAGTTTGTGGATCCGCACTGACCTGGGTGTGGGATCTCCGGTGGCTTCACAGGGAAGATGAATGTCGTCCAGAGAGAAAGCTGTGTGAGACACTGGCTGATTGAAGATCTCTGGAGCCTTGCTCACTGCAAATCAGAGCCAAAGGAAGCATTAATGAATTTACATCTATTCTTGAGCGACAGAAAGACACACGTTCTCACAACTGCCAGTAAATGTCACTACGGCAAGCTTAGAAGACTGGTGCACTTACAGTTTGTGTATTTGTCTGAAAGCAGCAGGGAAGAAGAGGAAGAGAAAAACGAGAAACCATATTGAACTGCCACATTATATCAATTATTTTTTATTGTCTAATTATTAGTTGTTGAAGAGGTGTGATTATAAGAAGATAATGTCATCAGAAAAAAACATCTCTGAAACGTCTCTGAAACATCAGCAGACTTCTGGCATTCAATTCACTCTCAATCACGGTGTATTGTAAGTAAATCCTGAAATTAGGCAAGACTTAAATCCTGTTAATACAGCTCATTTTCCAAAATTGCCCCTGTGGCTAAAATCGTGCCCTTTGTCGTTTTAATGAACACTTGTACAGTTCTTAATGCATTTTTTAAAACCCAAATCGTCATCTGTAAAAGAGGAAATGTGTAATGTCAAGCATCTTTAACTTGGAGGATTGCAATACTTACATCCGTGAGGGATCTGAATGAAGCCAAGTGTTTCTCCCAGACTGAGGGAGAAAAGCAGCAGACGAACAGCTCCCGACATTCTGCATCGAACCTGCACCCGCTGCTTTTTTTCATGCATCAAAACACGACTGCAGAGAGGAGGGGAATAGATAAAAAACACAGAGGGAGAGATCATCAGTTATTAATCATACAGATTAAGCTGATGAGAAGACAAACATACATCTTTAACTCCATGTTTAACTTCTGCACATGTGCTTATAGATCACTCAGTAAAAGCTCAAATGTTTAAACATCAGAAGACGGATGAGAAGTCATTCCACCAGCACAGATGAACAAGAGAAGGTACATGTGAGACATTAAAAAAGACAAAAGTGTTTCCGTTTCAGTCAATCAAGCTTCAGGAGTGGACATCTACTGAACCATTCTACTGTTAGATCAGCAAAGAAAAGCAAAAGCTGTCTTAAAATCTGTGTTCAAGAACCCTAGAGACCCCTCAGACAACTAATTCCTTTTTTTCCACTTAAATGGAATGGGAAACAGACACTTAATCAGATGAGCTTTGTCTGGCAATGTCTTTTGAGGAGGACGCATTAGAAAATGTTCAGCTTACTACCAGTGTTCCCCAAGGGTCAGTACTTGGCCCAGTTCTTCGCTCAATCTGCATCTTGTAGTTTTTCTGTTTTTCTAATGGTCTTCTAGATTACTAATACTGTTCTAGATTGCAGTAAAGATCTGTTGTTTGTATAATTTAGTTAGTAGATAAACTGTATAAAGATCAGAGCCTGGCTTCAACATTTCATCATGTTGTATCATCCTATCAGCTCAATTTTTTCATTCTGCATTGGTTACCGGTTAAGTATTGTAGACAAATCAAAATTCCCCTTTGTAGATTTGTAATGTTCCTTAATAGTTCCCCTTTTTTACTTTTACCTTTGTATTAGCCATCGCTATTACTGTGATTTGGCATAACATCTTTTGAACATAAGATAATTTGTTCACATTTTCAGTTCATGCTTCATTTTAAGTCCAGTGTAATAATAATTACCTACATTGACTAACAAATTTTTTCAGCTTTCACTTGTTTCTTCAGGTCTCCAGAGGAATAAAATTTCTGGAAGGGACAAGAGGGAATCACTTCTGAATCACTCAGGAAATAGAGAAACAACATCCATTTAGCCTTTGCAGCTTAAAAAAAACACAAAATACTTACTATAAAATGCTGTGAAATTTCTAGAGGAGACTGGTACTACTAAGAGAGTTAGCTTTTTTGTGTGTTTGTTAACTAAGAGTTTCTTAGCTGTTGTGGCCCATTGTTGTGCTAAACTGTCCAAGTCATAATCAATGTTCAAATGTTTCACGCTTGTGAAAAACACAATATAAATCAGTTGAACTTCCTCCCTCTGACTAAACTATTTTATTGTTTATCCATCATACATATGATTTTAACATTGTCGTGTAACATTGGTCCCTTTGCTGCCCTCTGATGTCTGATTACCAGGAGGTGAAAGCAGCAGACTTTGTTTTGCTTACACATCATGAATTGCTTTTGAGTAAAGTTGCTAGTCTTGAAAAGATCTGCTATATAAATATAAACACGCAATGTAGGGAAACAAATGGTGGTGCAGGGGGTCTTGGACCGGAGCTGGTATCCTGAATGAGATTTTATTGTGCTCTTCCCTGCATGTTCTCCTTGAGATCTCCCAGGGGAGGTTTGGTACTCTGCTCAAGGGCATCTCGGTTACGGTCCGGGAGAAGGAAGTCATTGCTGTTCATTCACTCACCACCTCCTTACGTTTTGTCTAGTCACTTTTACAAAGCAGCTTAAGATTCCAGAGAAAGGTGGGATGTGAAGCATATTCAAACTCAATAAAACAACAGTCTAGCATGCAAACTAAAGTCCTCCATGGGTGTTTAATAGTGCAGTGTGTTAAACCAGTCTAAATGAAGAGGGTCCTGCTGGGTTTAATGTGGAACGACAGCTGTGTTAAACACCCCAACCTCTCCACACACCCACCACCAGACCCCATAATTAACCCCCCACACACGCTCGCCATTGTTCTCAATTCCCACAGGATGATAATGCTAATATTACCAAACTACTGCCCATGCACAACACACTTTCAACTCAATCACTGTCAAAGGTCCTCACAATACAGCACAAAGCATCTAAATATGTCTGCATCTCTACATCTCAATTAGCAGAAAGATACGGATCTAAACAAACATGGGCTTTTCTGGTTGTGTGGAATGATTATGTTTCTCACCAGCCTATGAAGGTAAAACAGGAAGGGATTGGAAAATCACGGAGGAATGAAATTATCTACAAACTGCTGTAGACACGACACAGCAGAGAGAGAGAGAGTTTGGAAAGCACAAGTTTCTACTTTCACCTTGGGGGAATGGGCTCTGATTTCAGGAATGACCTCAAGTCTCACTCACACACGCACGCACACACACACCCCATTAATAACAGATACAGTACTCTCCTGCAGAACCCCCCCCCCTCCCCNGTGCATTGCAAAGCTTTCTCTCAAGCACACACACACCGAGACACAGACACACACACACACACACGTGCGTGCGTGCGCACACTGCTACTGTCAGAGAAACACATCAAAACTAGCACACAAACAGACATTACCAACAGACAAATCACTAATTCAAAGCAATACAACAGACATTCGTTATTACTTTTGCTCACAGTACTTCATACATTTTTGACTAAACACCCATTGCAAAGAAGCACTATACATCTCTCTCTCTCTCTCTGACACACATAATAAAAACATTTAGTCTCTTTTCTATCTCACATACATACATACATGCACATATCATCACAACCCAATGATGAAGTAATAGTTGTGAACCGATGCAGGTGAATTGTGGAAATTGTAGTCAGAAGAACTTTGTTGCACTAGGACTCTAAACAGAGTTTGTCTCTTATTGCTGAATTCTCATCCCGGAAACTCTTGCCATGTCTGTCTGTCTCTCTGGATCCTTACCTTTTTATTATGGTCTGTCTTTACGTTTTAGCGTTTTCATATCTGTTAGATAAATTGTATATGTGTAAATGTATATCCATCCATCCATCCATCCATCCATATCTATTTCTTCTATTCACCCCTGTCCATTTCTACCCTCCATGCACATTGCCTGTCTCTCTGCATGACATATAGCATTATTATACAGCTAAATAGCTTCAGATTCTGGCGTGTTTTGATGTGGTCATGCTCACGAGACAACGTGTTCTCATAAAGCCATGAATCAGAGTGGCCGTGTGTGTCCCGGCTATTGAGAACACAAGTGACCGAGCAACAAAAGCTCCTTTCTTTCACAGGAAGTCCGAGAAATGGCAAGAAATGTCAGCATCTGCATAAGTGAGGAGAGTGGAAACATGGCGCAAGATGTTTTTGCTCAGCTCTTACAGGAAATCACACAGTAAATCCTGCTTTCCTCCATCTGCTGTTCTCTACAGCTAAAAGTCTCTTCCGAGAAGCCTTGATGTGCTCTAGCTTTGAAGCTTCACTTGAGTCATTAGACAGAAAGTGCAGGTGAGTTATAATCTGACGCTCAGAGCTCTAGGCAAACACAACATTAATGTTCTCACCACAGTCTTCCTCTCCTCACACATATCTATTGTATATCATATCTACTTACATACTACAAACGCACACATTATTTTAAACACAAAACTTTTCGCTCCAATAAACATTATACAATTTATTTGAAAATATGGAAAAAAAATTAACTCAGATCCTAATACTATTCCAGGACATAAATAAAATATATATAAATTGTATGTATACAGTATATACAGTATACGTATGTACTGTAAATACAGTTACCATATGTACATGGCATGATAGATATGTATATGGTGTATATATAGTATACCATATGTAGATATTATGTAAAGTATGTGTATATATACATACACCAGTGTGTATACATGTACAGTATAGTACATAATGTTCATATGGTATATACTGTATACAGTATACACTGTATGTATGCATGTAAGTATGTATGTGTATATACAGTATACATATATTTAATATTTACATACTTCCTACTCCTAAACAAATATAACATAATAGCAGCTCGTGTTAAAATAAATTGTACGAATTGAATGTATGATCATTGCACTGAATTTGTTGGTTATTTGTTGGAGAGAGTGTGTATTTAACTTTCATTTAAGTGAACTTACCAACACACACATACACACACACAATACTAGACTCCATCTTCCTCATTCAGAATTTTTTTTTTGCTTCTCACATCTGTGGACACACACACACACACACACACACACACACACACACACTCAGAACATGTGTCCCAGAGATCTCACATACAGCATAAAACACCAAACTCATCAACCTACCAGTCCCACATGCCACACCAACGTACGCCATTTACAGAACACAATGATTCCTTATAAAAAACAATTATTGCATTATCATACACAAACACTCAGCAATATATCTCTCAATCCTGAAAATAAAACAAGCACACAGTCTCCATCATCAAAATCAGGAGGTGTCTACTGAGCATCCTCACACACGTCAACACGCACCAGGGAAACACACACCTTTTTGATGTCTAAATGTTTGTACAACAAAGAATCAAAGGAAGACAAAAAAAAATTATCTACAAACCGAGTATGAGGGTGTCGGACCAAAAACTCTTCTCTTTCTTCCTCCAAGGTAACACGCCTTATTCTCTCTCTTTCTCTTTCTGGCTTTCTTCTATCGGTTCATTCCATCCAAAGATGCTGCAGTGAAGGAGAAACACGCCCTTTCTGCCCCTCCTCCCTCTCTCTCCCCGCACACACCTGATAGGCTGAGGCGTAGGAATGACATCATCTTTCCCTCTGTTCTGTCTGTGGCACCCTGCCTTTCTCTCGCTGTCATTTTTGCTCCATCCTAAAATAAAGCATATTTAGTGCTCCTGTTATAATACATTATTAAATGAAATAATTACTCTACATTATATAATGCATGCATTAAATTTTATCCAGATTTGAATAAGTTTAAAGAAAATGTTGAACTCCAAAAAAAAAACAGACAGAGAGAGAGAGAGAGAGAGAGAGAAGGAGAGAGAGAGAGTGTGAGAGAGAGAATATTAATGAGAGAAATATAGGAAAATTGATTAGTACAGCCACTAACACAGAGCTCTTATGTCTCGGTCTGTTTTCAGGCGCTTTATTGTGAAAGGTGGACCTTCCTCGGGATGATGTAAATGTGAATCCCCTTGATCACTCCCCCATCCACCCCGACTCTCAGCAGGCCGGTGGGAGCAGATGGAGAGGTGGGGGGAAGGGTACTGATCCGGCACTGGTGGCGTTTGGCCTCTAAGGGGCGCTGCTGCTGATTCTTCAGGTTGCAATGCACAGCTTGTTATTCGCTCCTTGATGTATGATTCGTTCTGTCTGTGGGCATAGCATGTATCAACACTTAATTCTCGATCGCTAGTGTTGCGCTTGCTGTTGCGTGTAGTTTTATCATGGCTCGACTTTTGTTCTCTAAAAAAAAGGGAATTCTGCAAGCAAGCAAATCAGATATATTACATACAACTGCATTTACTATTTCTGTCTTGACTGATGTGGAATTTGTTCCGATGTTAGGAATTTCCTTTTTTCTGCCTCACGACTGAACCTGAAAGACTTTGTGTGGAGTGGGACTCCTGTGAGGAAATGAGAGCCTGCTCTATTAATTCCTATTTAACAGACAGGCAGCAATAGCGCACTCCGATCAGGGAATGGCAAACAGGTAGAAATGTAGCCAAGTCTCTGCTCACACAATGAGACACTAATTTAACATCTATTGCCTTATTTTAAGACAAATTGTTTCAATTGCCCCTTCTTACAATGAAACAGGGTCATGTAAACGTGTTTATGATTAATTTTAAAGTTTAAAAATAAGTACAAATTTTACTTTAAAGTTTAATAACTGCATGCCACACATGCAAAGCATGTCATTGGCCATTTCTCTCTTTCGTCGCGGAGCTCATCTCGTCTGACCTGATTGTCAGAGTCGGGATCATGAGCGACAGGAAACACAGCTGATGCTAGTGATCCCGACACTGACAATCAGGTCAGACTAGACACTCAGCGAGCTAATTATTTGTCAGGTTTATTTATCACGGGAGAGGAGGATAATTTCTTTCTCAAATACTGTATTATTATTGGACGAGATTGCCTGCGTGGTGAAGTCAGCAGTACGTCAGCGAGCATGCCATTTATTTTTTGTTTTATTTAGTGTTGTTTAGTCTTTTAAAAGTGTTCTGTGGAGTTTTTGTGCTACTGTTGATGTCACCAACATGTTGAAAACGATACCGCCACCCTCTAGTAGAACTTCCACCTATTTGAGAAACCCCACGATGGAAGAGTACAAAATTAGACTGCCATGGTGTTCTATTAGAGGTTTTTCTATTTGCTCTGGAGCATGTCTCATGAACACGCTTTACCATTCAGAGAAAACTGGCTCACGTCACAAACATTCTTTCAAATGGTTTGTTCAATGGAACCGTATTGGTATGGGCAGGTATTTATCCAACAAGTCGTGCCTCGCTTATTTGTTTCACCTAAATGTTCCCACTAGAATATGCTTGTAATTCATAAAAATTATTTTGACAATATGCATAAGACCAGTGTATAGTATACACACACATGTTCAATTTAAATATATTAAAAAACATGAATTCTGAAAGTTATAAAAGACAAAAGCTGTAAAAAATTTTTAGTTCCAACTGGTTTATTTTCAGTTTCATCTTCTCTTGCTAACAAAAAAGTGCTGAGACCAATTTATCACGAGTCAGATATTCTTGCACTGGAACAAGGAGGCAAATATAGGTGTTGAATTACGTAGTTTTGTTGCTCTACGTTTTTCTTCTTTTAAATTCACACGACTTTGCAAAATCAAGTGTATTATGAATAGTATAAAATATAAAAAGTATTCCCTCTCTCTTCCATTTTTTTCAAAATGAACAAAAAGTGAAAAGATTATTGAAAGAAAACCAAACAAGACATGTGAATACACCAAACAATAATTTAAACAATTAAAATAATTTAAACACTCCTGTTTTCTTTGACTGTTTGTTATCTGAAGACATTAAAAAGTGACAACCTCAACAATGTACATTGTTCCTCTTACACGCAATCCTCGAATACACAACATGCCATTGGACAGTAAACACACCTGATATACTTTGTCTAAAGCAAATCTCTTAACTGGTCCCGTGTCACTTCAAAGGCAAACGTTCTGACACGAAAGGATCTTCTCACAAGTAATTTATGTTCAACGATCTGTGTGATTCGTCAAAACAACATCATGTGACGCATCAGGAAACAGAGTAAGTGTCAAGGGTAGGTGTCGTACAGTTCTCTCAGATGCAAAATTAGCTCCTCAGTGTTCTGAGCCGTCAGCGCACAGACAGGTACCACTCGCTGCTGGACTTCAGTTTTCAAAACCCTCAGGCGCTCACGGGCCTCTGGAAGGTCCATCTTATTAGCCACCAGCACGTGCGGCCGGCTGGACAGACCAGGCTGGTATTGGTCAAGCTCAAAGCGTAGCTGCTGCAACTGTACCCAGGGCTCTGGACAGGACATGTCCAACACAAACAACAGAATACGGCAGCGCTCTATGTGTCTGAGGAACGACAGACCCAGTCCACGGTTCAGATGAGCATCAGGGATCAGCCCAGGGATGTCAGCCACTGTAAACAGGAGGAGAGAGGGGAATAAAGGGGGAGAGAGAAAAGATATAAAGAAAGACAGGCAGAAAGAGACAAATGGAGAGGAGAGCATAAAAGAAAAGAAAGAGAGACAAAGAAAGGATGAGCATGATGGAATAAAAGAAACATTAAAAATGGAACAGAAAAAAATAAACAATAAACACCAAATAAAAATAGATTCAGACAGTGAAAAAAAAATGCAAATGGCTGTACAGTATACAGGGTTCCTACACTTTCTGATTGGTAAAATTTTCTGAATGGCAAGCACTTTTCATGCACTTGTTCAAGGTCCATGTTCAAGTTTTTCCAGTTGTGGTAAAATGTATTTTTAAAGCTATGTCTAAACAATCAAAATGAAACATTACCATTTATTGAGTAAGTTTTGTGGGATTGGGGGAAAAATAAATAATTTAGTATATCTAAAAAATTTGTGGAAAAGTTCAAAAGTTGGGGTACTATTGTACAGTCTATTGTTGCAGCAGTTAAAGAAGTATGGAAAGTGTAGTCATCCACGGGACAATATGGAAACTGGACACTACGCCCGAGTTTGGGTTGGTCCCGAGGACGATACCACTGTATAATTAAATCAGAATTTATCCGGATTCCACTGTATAATTAGGCTTTTAAGCATTTTCAAGCACTTCATTTAAAATTCAAGGATTTTCAAGGCCTTGAAAATACACTACTGAAATTCAAGCATTTTCAAGGATTTCAAGCACCCATAGGAACCCTGAGTATATATTGATTTCACAATTTACAGAACAATGAGGAAAAGGAAACACGTGAATGAAGAAAGATCAAGTCTGTTTGGTTTCTAAAGACCCCCACACCTGCCACCTGCTCATGGTCCCGGTACTGCACTATACCCACGTGCGGCTTCAGCGTGGTGAAGGGATAAGCTGCCACCGCAGGGCGAGCTTTGGAAATGGCCTGTAACAAAGACGACTTGCCTGCATTTGGAAAACCGACCTGAGGACACAACAGAGTCAGAGATAAAGACACACACCAGGAGCACAGGTGCAGATGTGCTCAGACCAGCGCTGCGTGAGCCACGGTCCTCAGCTCCAGCTGCAGCACTCGCTCCTGACCCTTCTCTCCAGCCGTGGCAGTCGTGGGGGCACGATTCTCATTCGACAGGAAAAATTGGTTGCCCTTTCCGCCTGCACCGCCATATGCAGCAGTGTACGACTGGTTAGGCTGCAATAGGTCTACCAGCTTTCGACCATCCTCCTTCACCACCGTGCCCATAGGTACCTGCAGGTCAGAGGGCATCAGTTAAATTCTAGTATCTCTATCGGATTTGACCAGGAAACTCACCGAGATGTAAGTGGGATTAGCATTCCGCCCATAGCAGTTCTTACTGCCACCCTTCTCTCCATCTTTCCCACGATACATAGACAAGACTGAGGCCAGAGATCTCACCCGCTGTTCCACTGCACAACAAAATCAGATCAAAACACACAGGCAGTTACAGTGTGTAATCAGGCAACATTAGGGTGTATTTGGTCATGCAGATTGTGACTTGTCAGAACATCCCCAGAGACTTTCTTCGTATTTTTATCATGAGCAACAGTCATTAGGGTAGGAGAAGCATTTCAGGAATTTGGATAAAGACATACGTTTGAATTGTATAAAAATTACGTCTATAAAACATAACACTTCTTGTCACAGGTGCGTTCTCTTTCTGTTGTTTAGTGTTTCTTTACGGTAGTATGTTTTCCATTCGTTTGTCTTCTTACTTCTGGTAATGCTGCTGGTTCACTAAAATTTCTCATCAACTATGACCGTTATTGTCATATTTTCTTAAGATCATATTAGGTTAAACTACTTCTGGGTGTTAAGTGCTTAAGACAGTACATTGTGTAGAATAGATCACCTCTGATGATAATGTCTCCCCCAGCACCTCCGTTTCCTCCGTCAGGACCGCCCCACTCTTTCCGTGGCTCGCTGTGAAAGGTGGAGGCCCCGTCACCTCCGGATCCCGCCATGAGCTTCACTCTGCGCTGGTCCACAAACCAGCGGCTCTGTTAAAAACACAGAACAACATGCTCAACATTCACAACTAGATGAATAGTCACTTTTCATTATGAATGATTGAATGAACTTTATTGATCCCACAGTGGGAAAATTCAATTGCCGGAACAGCCACAATAATAATAATAATAATAATAATAATAATAATAATAATAATAATAATAATAATAATAATAATAATAATAATAATAATAATAATAATAATAATAAAAAATTATGTAAAAACACTTATGTTATGGTATTTTAAAAATAGTAAAAAAATTAAAGTACCTTTTTCTTCTATAATCCCAAAGCAATGAAAATGTCGTTTAACTGTGATTACCAATTAAATGATTTAAAAATAAAAATAAAAAAATAGCACATCTACATCTAAATTGTTCTTGAAAACATAAATGAGATATTTGTTTTAAAAACTTGGGTTTGGTAAAAGGAAACAAGTTGCGTTATATTTATGTCACGTTATTATGGTTTGAAGCTATTTAACGTCACTTTACGTTACGATAATAAATTATGGTTAATTATAGCTTTATTTTCAAGTCTTATACCATTGTATTTTCTTTTGGTCTTTTCTTGTTGTGTTCTTTAATTGTTCATGTTTTATCCTGGCATGTCTTTATTTCCTTTCTGCCATCATGGGTTAGACAGTTCTTCGCATTTCTCTACACAGTGAAACACACAGGGTAAAGAAGTACCAGTCTCTTCTCCGAGCGTGGAGCTACGCTGTGTTTCTCGGCTCTGAGGATCACTGGTCCCCGGCATGAGCACAAGGTTCTGCCCAGAATCGCCAGCAGCCTCATGCTTGTCTCCGTCTCCGGAGCTGGAAATCCTGTCGCAGGCGCGGATATTTACAAGCACTTCCGCTGAGCGCGTCTAACGCATGACTGTAGCGTTTAGTCTCCCTGCACTTAAATGTTGGGATAAACTAGAACATTATATGAACTTATATGAACCGGTCGTTATAAAACAGCGGCAAGCTCATGCACGCGTGAATATAATGAATGAACTGCACGCAAACTTCTCCTGCCAGTTGCTCGCGGGCTTAAGGCGTCCTCTCTACCCTAGTGCCGTTCACCGTGAGGTTTTTACGACACCTCGTGTATGCATGTTCCAGTTAGGGCGGCAGGCCATCTCTGCGCCAATCACAACGAAGGACTGAACTTGTATCTGGAATCTGGCCTATTACCGCCCAGAAGGGAGCAGAGAGCAGAGGCATGATTGGTTCTTCCGCTCGGTGGGCGGCCCAGAGCCGGGCTTAGCCTGATATGTTGAAACCGGCATCTCAACATACAAGCTAGTTCGTTTGTTCTTTTGGTCGTAACAGTCGAAATGAACAATCAATCAAAGCGACCGCGGTTAGAAAACAGCTTTTCTCCAACAACCAGCACCAGCGCGTTCTGGAGCTGGGATGTCGAGGAGACCGCCGAGTTCTTGCGGAGAGAAGGACTGCAAAAATGGGAACAGATCTTCAGAGGTACGCAGAGAGTTTATCACTTTTCCAAATTCAACGTATAGCGGACTGTTTAATCAAGTGTATTCTCTATTTCCAATTGATAACTTTTTCTGTTTAAGAACTAAACAACGCCACAAATGAATTCTTCCAGAACACGCGAGAAGTTTGACGCATAACTAACATCCTGAAACAGCTCATATCTGCAAGCGATGAGGAACTTCGTTCCATCCGTTGTTTAGACTGCAACGACATGTTGGGAATCTGTTGAATGTAAATTATCCACGCTCTGTGTAACGGCGAAACAGAATCTGGTTATGCAAATCAAAACTAGTTTGATTGTTATTTTACAGTATAGGAGTTTACTACACGTTTATTCTACTCTTGACAACTTAGAAATCTGAAACGACGCCGTAGAAATCAAATGGAGTTTTGTAAAATTGTAAAAAACTGTTACAAATAGAACTTCAAAACTTAGGCCTGCATAGAGAATACATTTAGAATTATATTTTTGATTTTGAAAACGGGCGTTTTTTGTGATGACAACTTAAAGGCTAAGACACATGTCACTATTAATTGATGATAAATTATATGCATTTTGCCATATTGCCATAGTGAGGTGATGCATATTGCCATCACCTCACTTTCCTTTGATCTGATAATCTGTACAGCAGAGATGAAAGCAAAACATCTGCAACATTTTTTTTTCCATTTCACTTTTCTTGAAGATTGTGCCATTTTATTTATTTTGGCACTTTATTGTCTTGGGAGTCCTCATTTCGACACATTTTCAGGTTCCAGTCTTGTTATGTTATTGTATCTTGTAAAAAAAATGCAAAATAAAAAGGCCCTAACATTGTTGCAGTTTTCCTTCCAGTATCAATACTTATTTATTGATACTTCTGCAAGTTTATGTCACTTAAGACACCAGAAATCCAATTCATATAAGACAGTATATATTGCTACATCCAACTATTTAAAGATTTAAAATCCAAAAATTTTTACAGCTACAATGCAATTTATATCAGAATGTGATTGATTATGCTGTATTTAAATGATCTGATTCTGAATCCAACACGTGACATGCTGGTGCTGTGAGTGAGATATATTATATAGTTTCTCAAATTATGTCATTTGCAGTCACCAACATGTTTTTTTCAAAAGAGTTGCAGAGTTAATTTGAGTATTGTTAAAATTTAGACCTTCAATAATTGAAGTGTGATTTGAGTATAAGTGCTCATCTAAAATTATATTTTTGTGGACTATTTACTAACTTAATTCTAGTAAGAATTCAGAGCTTGGAGCTAAGAAGCACCACTACTTTAGTCAGTGGTGTATTTGAACTGAATTGAAAAGCCTCTTGTTCGTTCACAGAACAGGAAATCACAGGGCAGATGCTGCCATACCTCACAGAGGAGCATCTTGAGAAGATGGGCATTTTGTGAGTATTGAATTGGTCTGTTGGCTGGATCCCATCTAAAAATGTACAGCACTGATGAAGCCTAAACTCCTCCAGTCCTCAGGGAGGATTAGACCTCCTCCACTGTGTCCAGAAGTTTAGAAGATTCGTCAGCCCTTGCATTAAGGTATAAAAACCTCAGTTTTTTTTACCTCCTGTCTCAGTCATTGCCATCAGTCCTTTAATGCTTGTGTTTCTATGGAAGGTTTTCAATGACCCCATTCATGGCCACATAGAGATACATCCTTTGCTGATGAAGTTCATCGACACTCCACAGTTCCAAAGGCTTCGGCATATCAAGCAGTTGGGAGGAACGTACCTGGTCTTTCCCGGTGCATCCCACAACCGCTTTGAACACTCCATTGGGTGGGAGACACGACCTTAGGGTTGATGAAGTTTTATCTAAAAGATTGTGAGTGTGTATATGTGTTTGTGTGTGCAGTGTTGGACATCTGGCAGGATGTCTGGTTCGAGTGTTGAACGAGAGGCAGCCGGAGCTGCAAATCACAGAGCAGGATGTTCTGTGTGTTCAGATTGCCGGCCTGTGCCATGACCTGGGTGCGTAAACCTGGGTTTAAAACCTCACTTAAATTCACCAGAGATTTATGGTGGATTAGACTAGTACCATATATCTTCCAATAGCAGCCCTGGCTTTAAAAAAAATAAATACATTTTGGTGGCTACTACTGGAGAACGGCGTCCATTTTGTTGCAACGCGTCAATAAGATACAGGCTTTACAGATTTAATTATCAAGGATTAGGTATTTTAACTAGATTCAGACTGAAAGTAATACATTTGTATTTTTTTCGGTGTAAACCAGAAAGTCCAATCATTTATTTTATTTTATTTTATTTTATTTTATTTTAAGGGAAAGTAAAAATTACCCACACTTTTGCCCAAACCAAAGTTGAATGAAAATGTAATGTTTCTCAGGAAACACGCAAATGATTATATGAGACACACTCAATTACAATATTTAATTTGAATAAAGAAATTAAAACGTAAATAAAACCACTGAGCACAACAATTTGGAATTAAAGCCAAACCACTGTAGAAATAAACAGATACTAGGTATTAAACAGAAACTATAAGTTAAAAACTTGGTATCTCATTATAAAGAGGAATTTTGACATTTTGATTCATCAAGGACACACAACTTTTGGTCAGAAGAAAGTCAGGGGAGTACAGTAAATTTTTTGAACAGAGATTTGTTTTTTCTTTCTTTTCTGCAGGTCATGGGCCTTTCTCTCACATGTTTGACAACATGTTTCTTCCTAAAGTCCAACCTACAAAAAAGTTAAAGGTGATTGAGTACGCATTAAACTATTTTACACAAGCTGAATGACATTTCATCAGTGATACAAGTATCTTGCGATCTTTTATTACTGTCTTATGTACAATGTTTTATAATAATGAGCTCTAACAGGGAGTTTGACCCAGACTCTGATGTTTTTATGTAGTTCAGTGGACTCATGCTTTAATGATTCTTTAAGGGCAGTTCCTTCTGTGTTTGATGAAGTGGCTAATTGACATTGTGTGTGTGACTCTCTGCAGCATGAGATGATCTCAGTACAGATGTTTGACCACCTGGTGAAGGTGAACAATCTGGAGGAAGTGATGAAGCAGCACCATCTAAACTTGCCGAGTGATCTGATTTTCATAAAAGAGCAGATTGCTGGACCTTTAGAGCCACACACAAATACTTCAGTACGTATTGGCTTTTGAATTATTATCCGGTGAATGTGAAAAGAGTCAAAATCAACAAAGTCCAAGTTAAAAAAGACTTCCTGAAGTGTTTTATCTACGTATTTAACATATTGACGAGAAAACCAACACAACTACAGAACAAAAGGATTTAAAATGAAAAAGCCTTTTAAGCTAAAAGGATACGAAGAATACGAAGCATGACATGGATGAGGAATGGAAATGTGAAACTCAGAACGTTTTGCAAACACAGTCTGAAAACAAAACCAAGAAATCATAAAGGTTAAAATATGGAAGAAAATTACAACACGTGATGATGATGTCGAGTAAACTAATGAATGAACATTACCAGGGAGAATTAGTGTCCTGCAAGGTGGAGCCATTTGTTGCCAGATGCTTGCAACTTTTATTGCTTGGGCTCTAAACTGAACTAAACACTGACAAACTTATAAAAGTCGTGTTTTTAGGGCTTAAATATATAAGTGTCAAACTGTCAGAAGATCTCGGCCATAGATCAGTTCAACAGTTCGCATCTTTTATGCTGGTGATGATGCTGTTTTGCTTATGATGTCAGCACTGGAAAATGTGTGGTCTGAACCTTAACAATGACAAATGAAGATGCTTTAATTTTTTGACCCTCTCCCTGCAGTGGCCGTACCAAGGCCGACCAAAAGAAAAGTCCTTCCTGTACGAGATTGTGGCCAATAAAAGGAACGGCATCGACGTTGACAAGTGGGACTATTTTGCTCGGTAAGACAAGTTTGCAGATTAGGTTTTCTGAGGGTCCCTGAGTATCAGCCTTGGAGAAAAGGTGTGTGTGTGTGTGTGTGTGTGTGTGCGTGCGTGCTCAGAGACTGCTATCATCTGGGCATTCAGAACAACTTTGACTATCAGCGATTCATGAAGTTTGCACGAGTTTGTGACGTGGAAGGAAAAAAGCACATCTGCACCAGAGACAAGGTAAAGCACAAAAGACTCCCTCAAAGCCTATGTGAATATTTTTCACCCATCAGGTTTCTTGTTCTGGATTATTAGCCGAAAGTTTAATTCACGCTCTGGCACCTTTGCTCGATTCAGTCGTCATTGATTGCTTGTTGTGTCAAGTTGAATGTTGACCTACTCGTTCATTGTATCATGTTTGTGTGGTCTTGATACTACTTTTAGCTTCTCTTTAATTCAAGATTGAAATTAAATCATGTTTATGCGGACATAAGAACCACTTTTTGCACATTTAGAAGCTCTTTTTTATAAAAGAAATTAGGGAGGTGCTTATATTTGCATATATATTTGGATATTTAAATTAATGGGAGTATAAATGGAATTTTTTTTTTTTGCATAAAACATTAGGGTGGGGGGTGATTATATCCATGGGTGCTTATATTTGGGTAAACACAGTAAGCTTTTACTTGTATCCCAGTGTACTGATTAAAATTGTTGTGGCCTGATGTTGGCTTCCTGTGATTCTCTGTAGGAGGTTGGAAATCTATATGACATGTTCCACACAAGGAACTGCCTCCATCGTCGAGCATATCAGCACAAAGTGGCCAATATCATCGAGACCATGTAAGTTCAAGTTTTATTGATTTATAATATGATTTTTGCGGTCCGAATAGGGCCATGTGTTGTCAGTACAAAGCTTGGAAAATTCTAAAGAGTTTGCAAATTGTGTTGATTGTGTTTGTGATGAGGTGTGCGATCCTAGTGGCGGCAAAATGTAAACATCAATGCATAGAAATGAACAAATTGCAAACTCTAATTCAATTTGCAAGTCACAGAAACTGCCAATCAGTGTCAGTTGAAGGGCATTACTTAAGGGGCCGTCAAAAATAAGGCAAACCTTTTAATGCTCGGCCAAGAAAAGAATCATTTATCCTCTGTGGGTTTTGTTGCTAAAGTAAAATCTATCTGTCAGAAGGAACATCACTGCCTGTTTATTCACAGCCCATTGTGTTGCAGATCCTTTTGCTGAGCCTGATTGAGAGACTAGTTGTCAATTTCTTGAATATCTACTGCGCAATTGCTTGTTTTAGACGCATAACTGCAAATTAAGTTTTGGTTGTTTCAGGATCACAGAAGCATTAGTGAAGGCAGATCCTTACATCCAGATCTTGGGTTCAGGTGGCAGGATGTTCTCTATTTCTTCAGCTGTAGACGACATGGAAGCCTACACTAAACTCACAGGTCTCAAATACATGGCAGGACACAGATTGTGAAGCGAAAGAAGTGAGACTCTAGATCCACTGTGTTTGGTTTTAGACCACATTTTTGAGCAGATCCAGTACTCCACCTCGCCAGAGTTGTCGGAGGCCCGCAACATCTTGCACAATGTGGTTTACAGACGCCTGTACAAGTGTGTGGGTCAAACTACACCAAAGACGCACAGAACTGCCTCACCGGTGGGATATCACACCGCACAAACTCTGTGAATCACTTTTACCCTGACTTGACTGTGGTTTGGTACAGGAGATACTGCTTGATTGGGCACAGGAAGTGGCCTGCTCTAAACCTAGCGGAGTGGACTTAAACCTGGTGGCGGAGGATTTTGTGGTTTCGGTTAGTTTCACGTCTTAATCCAAAGTAACTTGCACTACAGCTGCAGTTCAAAAACGGAATCAACATCATAATTCCCTAATAACTAAGATCAAGTGATTATCACGGTCAGACTGTCTTAAATCAAGACTGTTTGTTAGAAATTAAAACAATAATAATAATAATAACCTGCAGTTTATCATAGTCCAATTATTAACAATTATAATCATATTGAGCTCTTAAATCTGATTCGTTATCTTTATTTTCATACTACACCAAGATCAAAATTGTGCTTGTCTTTTCTAAACCCATTTCAATCAATTTCATACTTCTAAAATAAACAATCGTTTTTTATGAATTAAATGTTATGTTGTGCATTTAGAATATACTACATGTGATATTATGCAACATATGAAACGACAAAAACTGTCGCAAATTTCTGGAAATTATAGTCACAAATGCCCCCCCCCCCAAGTCACAAATAAATAATTTTAAATCCTGAACGGACTCAGCACATATATGTAAACGGACCATACAGAGTATTTTTCCCAAATTGATCTCTTTAGAAGTAGAGGGCTAAAACGACTTCAGGGGAAAACCCTGGTGAGGGTCTGCCTCGTGCTCGCCTTAGGTTAGGTTTCAAAAGACCAACTATTCAGTAGCTATTTCATCTGCATAATCTATGACTTTCACTATTTTTGAAGGTCATTAATATGGATTATGGAATGAAGGAGAAAAATCCCATCAATAGTGTACAATTCTACTGTAAGGACGACCCCACGAAAGCCATCACAATCCGCAAACAGCAGGTGTGTGGTCTGATGCTATGCTTTTCATTCAATGGGCTTGTGTTTGGTATCTGATGGACCTTCGTACACAGGTGTCCCGTCTTCTGCCGCAACACTTTACTGAACAACTGATCCGGGTTTACTGCAAAAAGACCGACAACAGGAGCCTGGAGGCTGCAAAGAAATATTTTGTCCAGTGGTGCATGGACAACGACTTCACAAAACCACAGGTAAGTGTTCTACCAGAGTCTACTCAAGTTGCTACATGACTCAGATTTAATCCCAGTTTTACACTGAGATTTTAACGCTCACTTGTTTTACACTTCGATTTATCACACGTTTTACATTTAGATTTAACAGTCACATTTTTACACTCTGATTTAACACACGTTTACCCTGACATTTATCACTCACATGTTATAAACTGACTTTTAACACTCACATGTTTTAGGATGGAGATATAATCGCTCCAGAGCTCACCCCCCTGAAACAGGACTGGAACAATCCAGATAGAGAAGCCAGTGATGAAGACAGAGAACCTGCATCTACACAGGACGGCCCAAAAAAGAAAACACAGAATGTAAAAGTTCAGCTCTTTCCTTGAGGAAGGAAGAATTTTCTTCACACCGCCATCACAACAGATCCAGCAATAGCTTTATCCTCCTCTTTCTCTGGGACTGGACTCTTAATGCACTTCTCTATATATTTCTGAGCCTCAAGATCTAGTGTTTTTTTTGTTGTTGTTGTTTTTTTTTATGTTTTTTAAGAGATTTTACTCTTGTGGATTGTTACCTTGTTCTAACTACAGTATTTTAGGGCTGAAGCATTGTGGAAAAACACAGAATATGTTACCAAAATTCTGTTTAAAAGGTGTTTTAGGGCTGAAGCATTGTGAAAAACACAGAATACGTCAGCAAGTTTCTGTTTAAAAGGTGTTTTAATAAAAAAAAAAAAAGTGTGTCTTTGTAGGTGGAAATGGCGTTTTGTAAAGTGTGACGTGCCAGATAATATAGTAAAACTATTTAAAACGTGAGACAGTATCTAGAGACTTGATAATGTATACACTGTATTAATAGCATCACAGCGTGTTTTTGTGCCTGCGCACGCGCATGCTGATGCAACCGCGTGACATATATGTACGAAATTTGATATTATCCATCACATACATGAAAATACTCCTTCATTATTCCATTTCGACGTAATTTCAACGCGTCATTTTTTAATTTCAGTTGTAAATTTTAGATCAACTAATTGCTTTTAAATGTTCTTGGCATGCGAGTGGTTTCGTTTCTGTTCGATTGTTTGCGCTTAAAACGGTTGTCTTAAAGCTTCATTAAAAACTATTCCCCAACTTTTTCTAAACCGGAAAAAAAAACACTCGGTCTTTCATGGATTAACGATGACCGTCTAACTAAAAACGAGAACCAGCGGTAATTCGGAAACCGAAAGTGTTTCACTTCACGCTTTTGCTTTCACTTTTCTACGCAATGTGTCGTGAGCATCTACACCATGAGATCTCAGTAAGTTGGAGAAATATTTCCTTTTTGTTCATTTCTCTATTTAGTTGTCAACCTGCTGACAAGTGTCTGCAGAAGAATTGACGATTTATGCGCACTATCTCCTGGTGTTCTGGTGATGGAAGAAGTTCCCAGACACATGAGGCTCAGAGATTGGCTCATAGCACAGATAGACAGTGGAACATACCCGGGCCTGAACTGGGAGAGCCATGAGAAAAACATGTTCCGCATCCCCTGGAAACATGCTGCCAAGCAAGACTACAAGCAGAACCAGGATGCTGCACTTTTTAAGGTGAGAGATGATTCCCACAATTCCAAACTGCGGTTGTTGTCAAGGGGTACCAATAATCCTCACTGGATTTGGACACAGACACACTAGTTTCAGTTCATTTTAATTTTTAAAAGAGATTTTGTGTGACATAAATGGCATGGAGTGGTTCTCTGCAGTTGTGTAAAGTACTTGAGTATTTTGGCTACTTTGTAGTTGCACTAAATGTAAGCAACTTTTACTCTCTACTTGACGACATTTTTATGGACTATATGTACTTTTTACTACATTTAAATGGACCCCATTACTTGTTACATTGTGGTTATACTCTACAAGTCATGCCATCTGCAGGGTGCTGAAGGTACTGGATGCAGTTTATGAGATAAATGACTTTTTGTTCTTTTTATATATTTTGTTCTGCCATTTATTTAAACATTGAGGTGTTACATTTTATTTCTTTATTAGGAAAAACAATAAAGAGTTTGTTTTTCACATTTCCTGGTGTTTTATTNGACACCAACGATTTATCGACAACACAAATATTTGTCGACACATTTTTATTGTCGACATTGTCGATAATGTCGATTAATCGTTGCAGCCCTATTTTGCAGTAAGGTATCAATTATTTTACTCAGTTGTTCAGGTACTCTTTACATGTCTGGTTCTCTGTGATTTTAGGCTTGGGCCATGTACAAGGGCAAGTTTCAGGAGGGCCGGGACCGAGCAGACCCCTCCATCTGGAAAACACGTCTGCGCTGTGCTCTCAATAAGAGCACAGACTTCCGGGAGGTTCCAGAGCGTAGTCAGCTGGACATCTCTGAGCCCTACAAAGTGTACTGTATTCTGGATGAGTCAAGCAGACCCACTGGTCAGTTAACAATGGATCTTTGTTCCTCTCAAGTCCCCAGCAAAGTTAACACACAGAATTGGTTCTTATCTAACCATTTTTCAGAATAATGCTTTAATTTGTGGTCTCGTTTTCGAAATGCTAGTCAAACATGTCAGCGCAGCATTCTGCAAATGTTCTATCCACTCAAACAACGTGTAGGATTGTTGAGTTTCTGCTTCTGCTCTTCAGATTCTGATTCTTCTGGAAAGGAGAGTGAAAGTAGCCAAAGATTGACACCCACAGACCAGGTAAATCGAAACCTGTATGATGTTTTCAGAATTGTGAATAAAATCATGCACTTATGTTTCATAGAATGTTCCTCTCTCTGATCCAAGAAGTCGTACTGGAGACAGAGGTTTGTGCTTTTCCCAGACATGTTGTCAAAAATAATTGAAAATGTTGTTTTGCAAGGTCAATATAATAGTTAGTGTGTGTGTGTGTGTGTGTGTGTGTGTGTGTGTGTGTGTGTGTGTGTGTGTGTGTATGCAGATATAGACCCGGTGTACAATTGCCCCAGTATTGACCCTAAAACATCCAGCAATTCGGTTCCTCGCCTGGCTCATTGTTCATCTTGGGTTGCACTTTCTGGTGAGAAACTAACTGATGAATAATTGTACAAAATATACATACGTATATACTATATTTTATTTTCTATTATTATTTACAAAGAGCTTTTCTAGTGGTCTAGATACACCCAGACAAGTGTAAAATCTAACAAACTGAATTTAACTATAAGTATGATAAAACAAACTAGGAGGAACCATCTTGCCTCACAAAACTCTATCATAAAATAAGATGCACTTAAAATCATAAAAAGTGTTTCAAAAATGTTTCTTATATGTGAAATGTAAAACAATCAGGAAATGCCTGTAGATGTTTTTCAATGGCGTATGAATTAATACATTACTATTAATTTAATAATTTCCCCACCTCATAGTCCGAAAAGTATGGTAATCTTCAAATTGTCAGTGAAATAAGACATGCCACACAGTAAGCCATTATATAAAGCATTCGACGCAGAATGTGAAACTGACTTGTTTTCTGTCGAGGTGTAGTTGGTTAGTCAGTGTTCGGCGTGTCACCGTGTGTTTCTGTGTAGACTGCCGTCTGGAGGTTCGTCTGTTTTATTATGGCATACTGGTGAAGAAGCTGGTTACCACAAGTCCAGATGGCTGCTTCATCCTTCAGGGCCAAGCTCCGGTGGGCAGTGAGCACATTTATGGACCTTGCCAATCGGAGAAGCTTTTCTTCCCGCAGCCCAATATTGCCCAACTGCCGTCAGCTATCACCGAGGCCATGAGCCGCCTACTGCCACATCTGGAAAAGGGCGTTCTGGTGTGGTTGGCCCCAGACGGGGTCTTCATCAAGCGCTTCTGCCAGGGCCGCGTGTACTGGAACGGCCCAGAGGCGCAACACAGACTCACACCAAACAAACTGGAGAGGGAGAAAACCTGCAAACTTCTGGATACGGGCGTCTTCTTTCAAGGTGATTAACAAGTCTGGAGACACACACTAGAGCGTTGGTTGGGTTTGATGTGGTTTTTGGGTGTCTGGCAGAGCTCCAAAGCCACCGGCAGGGCACCGGCCCAGAGCCCAGATACATGGTGGAGCTGTGCTTTGGTGAAGAGTTCCCTGACCCTAGTCCGGCTGCCTCCAAAAAACTGATCACAGCTCAAGTGAGTCTTCTGCTGTATGATTGCCACAAACAATTTTATTGTATTTTAACCTCAAAACCTTTCCCTTGAAAACTTTCCAATATGGGAATTCTGAGCTACAAATTCAGATCAACTGCATTCTGTTTAGCGTATTTACATAGATTTTGTTCATATAGATTTTTCTGATTTTCTTTTTGGACTTCATTGGCATGTTTGTAATCTGTATGAGGATAATACTTTATTGCCTAGTCTTTTCTAGTCAAATTCGTTTCCGTTAGTTTTTATTAAATGTATTAATGATAAAAAGTATCTTCAAGATTTGAACCACTCACAAGAAACAACTGAAAATCGAAATCTTTTTTAATTAAAATTTAAAAAAATACTGTCATTGAAGCTTTCTTCAGAA
>SOMO01000073.1:3424-19534 GCA_028128575.1 Paedocypris carbunculus
TTCCCTGTTTTTCTTCTCTTTGCGCTTCCGTCTTTATCTGGGTTCCTCGCTTCCAGGAAACTGGTTTCAGATGGTGTCAGCCCAGGAGAGACTCACTCGTACCTTCACACGGAGCAGCCACACCTACACACGCACTGAACGCACCGAGATCAGCAAGACTCGTGCAGGGGAGACCAAGCGGGAAGTGCGGGTGGAGGAAAGCACCCAGGTTGGGGGTGACCCCTTCAGGGACGTGTTTGGTGGATTCCTGGGCAGGGAGAGTATAGTTCCCTTCAGCGGCGTCCAGGGCCGACAATCAGAGGGTGTGTGNCGGAGTCAGTCAAACTCAATTCCCTGTTGTCATCGCAACTTGGCCAATAAAGTTTCTGATTCTGATTCAAACACGAGACGCGCATATACAATATGAAATACGGGACGATTCCGTATTTCAAGGGATGGGTGGCGACCCTGAACTGTTACTTGTGCTATGAAACGCGCATCGCGCTTCAGGGAAATGGCGAATGAAATTAACAATGCCGTGGTTTCCATGGCGCCGGCACACAAAACTAGCAGGACACAAAGGGAGCAGCGGTGTCGTCGCAGCAGTCCTTCTCTTCGGTAGGCTGCTGTTTTGTCTTATGGCAGGTTATTCTGTCACAAAAATGTTGCGCTTTGAGACAGTTAAAACTGAAAAGCGCCTTACAAGTGTTCAGAACTTGGACTTGAACAAACAAGAATGGGACGTAAACCCTGGGTTGCCAGAACTTTAATAATCCAAACCAAAAACGCCAATAAAACATAGAATCAAAACATGGCATGAGTGCCAGAAAACGACAAACAAAGACTTAAACTGAATCAAAGAGGCAACGCAAAACACAAGCTCTTGAACTTGGTGGCAACATTGAATTATGTTTTCAGGAAAGTAAGAAAATGTAGACATTCAAGTAAATGTCTTGAAATGCAGTCAGTCTTTCTCTTTTGATTTCTCTAATGATAATCTAATGATGATATTTAATGATATAATCATATAAATCTTATTAAAGGGTGGTTTTGGTAAAATGTTGGTTAAAATATTTATTATTTGCAGTTACACCTTAATACTTGTGCATTTAATGTTAGGTCTTACTTAATGTTAGGTCTAAATAGCTCTGCTAAGGGCTCCCTAGTAGAACTAGATGCCCAGTTTGAGAAGCAGGTAATTTTAAGAATCTTTTATTTGTTTTTAAATCTTTAAACGGTCTAGCCCCATTTTACCTCTTTTACCTCTTGCTCACTTCTTTCACTCCTACAGAAAGCCCCAGTGTCTAAGCAGAAACCCCGGGCTGACAGTGCCTTCGCCGTGGTTGCTCCCAGAAACATTGCGAAGACCATTGTCCTTGGAACAGAAAAGTAAGTATAAGGAATAATTTTTGTAATAATGTTAAATTATGTCATGGTCATAGTGATAGTGATAATCATAGCCATTTTCTTAACACCAAGTCCTAATGAAGAAAAAGCAACAATCCGCTTACATATTCACAAGTGTGTTTTGAGACAGTTAAAACTACGAACTTGAACTTAAATCTACTACTTCTCTTTTGGCTTTTCCCTCATCAGGGGTCGCCACAGCGAATCATCCCTTTCCACCACATTCTATCCCGAGTATCTTCCACTCTGACACCAGCCAACCTCAAGTCATCTCTTACAACATCCCTATACCTCCTCCTAGTTGCTCTCTTACCTGGCAGCACCATCTCCAACATCGTTCTACCAATATATTCACTATCCCACCTCTGCATGTGTCCAAACCATCTCAGTCTCTCTGACTTTGTTGCTAACACGACACAATGCAGCTCTATCTGACCCTCTCTGTACTTTCCATCAACATTCTCAAAGCAAAAATGGCCTCTTACTGCTGCTTACAGATCTCTACCTCCTCATTAAGCATTGCTTCACTACTCTTTCCCACAACTTAATTGTGTGGCTCATCAGCTTTATTCCTCTGTAGTTGCTGCAGTTCTGCGTGTCACTCTTGTTTTGGAAAATCTGCACCAGAACGCTTTTCCTACAGTCCTGAGGCGTAGTCTCGCTCTCTAGAATCCTGATAAATAAACTGGTTAAGAACTCTACCGCTGACCTTCCTAGACACTTCCACACCTCTACAGGCACATCATCACAACAGCCTTTCCGCTCTTCATCCTATTCAGAGCCATTCTCACTTCATCCCTACTAAACTCTGCTATTGCCTGCTTCTCAACATCCACATCCTCCTCCCTTCTTTCTCTGTCATTTTCCTCATTCATCAGCTCCTCAAAATACCCCTTCCATCTTCTCTGCACTCTCCTGGGTTGTTAGTACCTTTCAGTCTCTGTCTGCTGTACATGCTTCCCATCCCTATTTCTCTGTCTGGCTAGCCTGTACAAGTACTTCTCTCCTTCCTATCTGACTTAACCTGTCATACAGCTCATCATATGCTTTCTGTTTGGCCTTTGCTACCTCCCTCTTCACTCTGCGCTGCACTTCCTTGTACTCCTGTCTACTTTCCTCAGTCCCTTCTAGATCCCAATTCCTCTTTGCCAACCTCTTCCTCTGGATGCAGTCCTGTACTTCCTTATTCCATCACCTTCTTGATGGAAAGGACTTCCAAAGGACTTCCATCTTAGTCCTTTTCTTCTATCCTCCTACCAGATAAAACACCCAGCACCTTCCTACACGTTTCCCTGAGAACCTCTGATGTAGTTTCTTAGTCATCAGGCAGCCCTTCCTGATTTTCCAGAGCCTGTTTCAATCTCTGCCTGAATTCCTCTCAAGCTCCTTCATCCTTTAACCACTCCTGGAAACCACTTGGTCTTCTGTTTTGTCTTCCCTATATTCTTCTTCTTCCCGACCACCAGCGTCATCTTACACACCACCATGCGGTGCTGTCTGGCTACACTCTCTCCTACCACCACTTTGAAGTCACTAACCTCTCTCAAATGGCCTCGTCTACATAGGATGTAGTCCACCTGTGTACTCCTCTTCTGAAAGTGTTAAATAAGTATGTAAGTAAGCAAGTGTTAGGTAAGTGTTAACTACAGCCATTTCCATCCTCTTAGCAAAGTCTACCACCACCTGTCCTTCTAGATTCCTTTCCTTTACACCAAACCTGCCCATCACATCTTTATCACCTCTGTTCCCCTCACCAACATGGGGAACACCTCTGTGCTCTCAAAACTCAGGCCAGCTCGTAATTTCAAAAATCTCTAAAACCTTCACAGGGGGAAGATCGTTCGCTTTTCTAGCACCAAAATATTGGAAAACTCTGCCTAGCACAATTCGTGAATCAGAATCAGTTAATCAGTTTAAATCTAGATTAAAAACCCATCTCTTCAATGAGGCATATTCAAAACTGTAGTGGCAAAATATTAAATTACTAACATTAACGAAAAGGAAGGCTGCACTAGATAGTAGCCCGGAACCGAACCTCACCTGCACCGTAGCATCACTGCTATTTTTTTTNNNCATACCCACTGACTACATTCATTATCACCCCTTCAACTTCCAGCTTTAAGCTCATCACCCTGTCTGAGACTCTTTTCACCTCTAGCACATTGCTCCCCAGCTCCTTCTTCAGGATTACTCCTACCCTGTTTCTCTTCCCATCCACACCATGGTAGTACAGTTTGTATCCTCCTCCAATACTACGTGCTTTGCAGCCCTTCCACCACGTCTCTTGCACATACAGTACATCTACCTTCCTTCTCTCCATCATGTCTGCCAGCTCTCAGCCTTTCCCTGTCATTGTGCCAACGTTAAGAGTCCCTATTCTCAGGTCTATGCTCCTGCCCTTTCTCTTCTCTCTCTGTTCACGCTTCTTCCTGCCTCCTCTCCTTCGACCAACAGTAGCCCAATTTTCACCGGCACCCTGTAAGTCAACAGTAATGTGGTGGACGTTGTTAACCCGGACCTCGGCCGATCCATTATGAAGTTTTTTTGGACGACTTGCATGGTTAACGTTTGACTAGTTTTACGCCGGATGTCTTTCCTGACGCAACCCTCTCTATAAATTTGCGCTTGGGACCGGCACAGAAGTCACTGGCTTGCAACCGCAGTGCAGCTTGGAACTTGAACTTAAACCATCTTTGAAATTACATTATAACTACATTTTCAATGTTAATTATTAACTTCTGCTTGTGCTTATCTATATTTGACCGTTTTCGCAGTAAATGAAACATTTTTAACCCTGCTATTATGTTTGGGTCAAATTGACCAGTTTTCAAAGTTTTAATATATTAAAAAAATACTTCTAGTAAATAAAAAGGTCTAAAACATTTGGGTCAAATTGACCCATGTTTAAAGTATAAAAATAAACCTGGTTCGTTGTCTAAGCTGCTGTACTTATTAAAAATAAATCATACAACACGACTGGTAAAGTTAATCAAAAATCACCAGAGAGAAAGCGCAGACTCCAAGACCAAGTTTTGCAACCATCTCCTTTAATCTGCCGCAGGTTTTGTTTAGTCTTTAGTAATTGGACTAGATTAACACACACTCAGATGAAAAAATGTCAACTTGACCTCTCATTTGCATGTCAACTTATTCAGTATTAAACGTTTAAAACCTTTAAAATCACATTCACCCCAACAATACTTGAAAGTATTTTTTTCACTTTAAAACTTCTCCTGCTTTTCTTAGTTAGTGTAATCTACATATGAACAAAATAGGTTCGGTTGACGTATTTGTAACAATACTACACGTTTTGTTACAAAGATAATGTTTGGAGTTAAAGATCAAATACCATTTGTTTCTTTGCAACAATGAGACATACAGCCACACACACACACACACACACACACACACACACACACGTTTAGTTCTTGACACTTATATGCATAATAAAAGGCCTCCAGGTCTAATTGACCAGCGAATATTATTAATGTTCCTCTGAAATGAACGTAACAGGAGGGTTAATTATTTCTATTGCATGTTTTGGTTTCAAAGTATTGTACACTGACTCACGTTGTGTTACTGAGAGTATTTAGTTTTAATTGCTGTTTTTCCTTTTTTGCAGCAAAGTTGGTGTGTGTTAAATAAAGACACGAAAGGACTTTTCAACAGTTTATATAAAAAAGCCTCTATAAGAAGTGTAAAAATTGTCATGAGCTCTTCAGTTGAAGCAATGCGAGACGAGCAGAACCAACAGTCCACTTCAAGTGCCCAACAAATCAAAAAATTCAAGTGTCCACACTGTGACAAGACCTTTACTTTTCGCAGTAGTTTAATGTGTCACATTAGGTCACACACCGGTGAGAAGCCGTACTCCTGTTCTCAGTGTGGAACATGTTTTTCACAATCATCAAACCTGAGCAAACACATGAGGATTCACACCGGCGAGAAACCATTCTCCTGTTCTCAGTGTGGAAAAAGTTTTTCACATTCATCAAGCCTGAGCAAACACATGAGGATTCACACCGGCGAGAAGCCGTTCTCCTGTTCTCAGTGTGGACAACGTTTTTCACAATCATCAAACCTGAGCAGTCACATGAGGAATCACACTGGGGATCTGTTCACTTGTTCTGAGTGTGAGAAGAGTTTCTCAACTAATCACAGTCTGAACATTCACATGATGATTCACACCGGCGAGAAACCGTTCATTTGTCCTCATTGTTCTAGGTGTTTTAGACAGATTGCACATTTGAACACTCACATCAGGGTTCACACTGGTGAGAAACCTTTTGGATGTGCTCGATGTGAACGAGTTTTCTCACATAGACGCAGTCTAGAGGCTCACCTGAAGACTCACAGCAGTTAGAAGCCGTTCACAAGACCTTCGTGTGTGAAGAGTTTGTCTCACAGAACACGACTGATAGCCCACTCTCACAGAAACCATTCTCCTTTCACAATTTTTCAAGATTGTTGTTAATAGCCATATAATAGTAAGACATTTTATCTGCTCCTAGTGTGCGAGCGAGAGTAGCATAGCCACACTATCATTGTTTTGTGTTGGGAAAAAAACCCATGTGGTTTTTAAATGTTCTGCAAATGTTGGGTAATTACTTCTGTTTTGTTTCCCTGCATTCTTATACCCTATCCTAACGAATAATTCTTCCTTATGACCAAACCGCTTGTTCTCTGCATGAATTGTTATCATAGATACGTTTGAAGTGCCTTTTGAGCGCCATCTGGCCAGTAATCAAAAGTTATAAAACTAAGAATGCCTTTCAACCGATGTGCCCACCAGGTCAAAGGTCCGGAATCACCAACAAGATCAGTGAGAATCTGAAGAATCTCTTGTAAGAATCTGCCCTTATAAGAAGAATGTAAAGCCTTGTGACTTTAATGATGTTGCGCATGCTTAATTAAACCATACTGTTACATTCTAACATTGGTCTCCCGCCTCTGTTTCATCCAGGGTATCTGCAGGTTTATAAGAGTTAGATTTAAGACTTTTTAAGACCTTTTTAATACCGTTCAAAATGAAATTTAAGACCTACTGTTGTGGGTGCGACGGAGCAGAACTGAGAAATATCAGGTGTTTTTAGTCTGATAGACTAAAAATCTTTTTAGGACAAACTTGACGCCTTTTTTAATTTTAATTAAATTATCATTTTTAATAGTATTCTATCTTCAGATATCAATCCTAAGTTGGAGACAATGGACAGCATTAACAGATACTACTATATAGTTTGAAGATATCTATAAATATAAATAGACTATAGTTATAAATCAAATTAAAGATATCTTAAAGTTGTATTTTACTTATAAAAATGTGCTTTAGATATTTTAAATGTAAGATATATTTAATACAATGCATTTGGAGATATCTTCAACTACAATATGACTAGTCATAAATATTTGGAGATATCTTTTAATATTTTACTAATATTACAAATGTATTAACACTAGTAACAATATATTTGAAGATTAAAAATAGCACCAGCAACGCTGCCACAGCTCACACGCTGGGGTATGTGATGATAAAGTGATTTGATATTACTATATGTAATTGTTGTTATCTCTAGAGTAATTTGAGCTATCTTCAATTCAATTGTGACTAGGAGAAACTTTTACTTTACAGCGACTTACAAAAAGAGAAACTCATTTAGAGATATCTACAAATATTTTTCAATGGGAGTGTATCTAGTCAAAGTAGATCTGTTGTGACTCGTCAGAACTGTTTTATGACTACTCGCCGCGAAGGAATAAATGTTAATTCCGATCTCTGTTTAGCCGATTTTAATTTGAGCAGATAAGAACTGAGCGTGAGCGCGTCAATCGCGTTGCGCTCAAATCGCGTTGCGCTCGCTCGCGAATCTTTTTGGCACTAAATTGATCCCGTACCCTAAAGCTCTAGCGGTTTACGCAGCTAGCGTAAGACCTGTAAACTCCCCGCGAACACGGTTGTTGAACTTGGTTCCGTCTAGTATTTTGTTCTACGTGTCGAAAAGATTTCAAATGGATTTAAAACCAAAAAATAAAGTCCTCTTTACAAAGTCGGTTACATTTCATTTTTAAGACCTTTGAAATGTGAAATTAAGATTTTTAAAGACTTTTTAAGGCCTTATTTTTACATTATTAAATTTAAGACTTTTTAAGGACCCGCGGATACCCTGTCATCATTCCGGATTCGTCTGTGGGAGTGCTGCTTCACGAGGGAGAGAGATGAACAACGCGAGACCGCCACGGAAGACGTCTTTCGACTTCAGACTTTCGGATCAGAGAGCCTACAAATCTAACACTAGACGAAAATGTCATTTGTGCTCTAATAGGATGGCCATGGAAATGTACTTCTTATCGTATTTACTCGACTATAAGTGAGAGAATTTTTCCTTAAAATTTTGGCACGTGATCTACCGAAGTGGAAAATATTTGACTTAGAACAGCGCAAATATTTCACCCTTTCTCACAAAAATAAACAACAGAGACACAAGCGCGGAATTTACATTAACATTTATGACGTGAACTAAATAAATCCATCAGAAAACGGGGCTTGCGGGCTTTCGTTTTACGTCATACCTGTGCGTCAAAAAGGTATATGCGCGCACAGCCAGTGTTGCCAACTCAACGACTTTTCAGACCCATCTAGCAACTTAAAAAAAAAAAAAAACAACTAATCACAAAATCATCTTATTAACTTTATTCAGATATATTTGGTTAGAATGTAATTTCGTGAGACAGTTAAAACTGTGAAAAGCGCCCTACAAATACTCATTATTATTATTATTATTATTATTATTATTAATTATCGACTTATCGAGGATCATTATTTGTGTGTCATTGTGTCATTATTTCAGTCTTGAAAAACACCGTGCTCGCATTATACGATTGCGGCGGTGTAACGGAGCTGCAGGTACTCAATCATTTAGCAGACGCTTTTATGCAAAGTAACTCATGTTATATGTCATTACAACTTTTACAAATCAATTTCCTGCTTTCCCTAGGAATCAAACCGATCTGGTGTTTCTAACATCTGCTTTGCTGACTTTTTCCATCCTGCACTGTGAATGTTTACATTATATCTTCAATAAAAACGTGAAAACTAAAATATTATTTTAAGCACACTGTGTTGTTTTCTTGTTGTTACTTAGATGAAGATCAGAGCACAATTTATGACCAATTCATGCAAAACTCCACTTAATCTCAAACGGTTCACATACTTTTTCCTGCAACTGTACATTTTAGTGTACAATGTAAAAAAAAATCTGTGAAAGAAACGTTGATTTACCGACAGTAATGCACTGTTATTCAGAAATACAGTTGAAGAATCTATGTAAACACTTTTTGGGCAAAAAACATTTTTAATTTAAAACAGCTGTTAATTTTGCGGTAGAGAACAGTCTAGTCACGTGACCACTGTGTGTTGCTGCTGCTCACAACTTGTCAGGAGAAGACACACCTGCAGGTCAATTATGAGCAACACCTGGCATTCCCACACCCTCTTTTTCACTAATTGCTTGAGGTAAATGTTATTTTTTCATTTGTATTGTTACACTGTNTCCCCGCTGGTATTCAGGTTTTTAAATTACCCAGAATGCACTGTCATTGATAAATGGATGTTTATTGCAAGACCTTTCCCGGTCTGAGTGTCTGTTTGACATTCTGACTGAAAGCAGAACCTCCACAGAGCCTCATTCTCCTGCGCTGGAGTGCCGGCGATGATGTCTACCTCTAACGGCTTGTCGGCTGCCTTCTGTTCCCTTGATGCATTCGAACTTTACTATATTAAGATCGGCAATATAAAAAAACACATACCAGCGATAGCTACCGAAGTGGCCGCTCACAATCATAAAACAGCTTTGAGCAAGAACACTCTGGAGCTCTGACTGAGCACTGATGTTTACCCTGACCTAAAGACTCTGTTTATCAGGACATGTTCTTCAGATGGTTTGTTACGCCACGTTCACATTCACACCTGGCAGAGATGGAGCACAGATGCGTCAGTTGTTTTGGCAAGTGAGATTCCTTCTAGATTAGACTCTTGGCTATCAGGGGCCGAACACACACTCTCCACAGGGGACGTGCAACCACAAACCAAACGAGTGTGATGATCGAATGGTCCGACTGCGGCAGCTGGAAGAGAGAGGAAAGCAGGTTTCCATGGAGACGGGATTTTGGGTTTCGTGTTTATTTATGGCTGTTTAGTTAACCATGTTTTTCACACTCATGTTTTCTGTTATTTATGACTGAATTTGAAAATAAAATAACATTTGGGAGAACCATGAAGCGATCCAAGCACGATACTGGGTTGCAATTGTTTGAATAGTTTCAGAGCAAGATCCATATTTCTGGTTCCTTCCTGCTCACTTCCGGAACACTTTATTGCATGCGTCACACCACTAATGTACATTTCTGAAATATGGTTATCATTAACTACTGAATGAATCTCTAACCTTATTTTTAAGTGAAAAATATGCATTCTTGTTTGGAATGTGACTTAAACGTATTATACCTTTGCAATATGTTTTCATAATTATTTGAAAAAAATCCTAGCAAGAGTATTATGATTTTTATTCTAACAAAGACCTACCGTAAAATGGACACGTGATTTTAGTACATTAACTATAACCGTTGAACAGGTAAGTGGTTAACGTAAAGTATTTAAGCACCTGTTTTAGGGTAGGTCAGATTAATTTCACACTTAAAGTCACATTTAGGGTTTAATTTAGTATTTCTCTTTTATCTCTTATATTTGTCTTGTTTAAATGACTGTTTTGAACTGTGTCTCGCACCTTGTGATGTGACCCGACAGGTGACGTGGACCAGTTGATGGAGGAGTGTCAGTCCTTGAAGAATGAGTGTCAGATTCTGAAAAGCGACAACAGGCAGCTTTCTGAGAAACTGGAGATGCTGGAGAGACCCAGGTGAGACTTCCTGTGTCTGTGTGACTGTGTGAATTCTCTCTGCCCGTGAACACAAGTGAACAAGCAAAAAAGAAACACAAACTAGAGTTTCTGAATAAATGATGATTAGATGGAATCGGTGATGAGTTCTGCAGTGCGGCAGTGAGACCAACACACTCAATCTGAAAAAAACTGATTTGTGCTCAAAACTGCACAAAAAGATCTACCATAATAAATAATAATATTAATAATAATAATAATAGCTAATACTGCAATAAATAAATCATGTAAGATTAAATAATGTCCATAATACATTTCTCAACCAAACGTTCTTCCTCTTAAAACAAATAAATTCCTGTAGAGGACCTACACCAAATGTCGTTAGTTTTATTCTAATTTCAGTAGCTTTGAATAAATAATGCCTGCTGCTGAAATGTAAATGTCATTGATTTCATCCTTACAGTCCGGCAGATTCGTACCTGACCCTGAACTCAGATCAGCATTACAAAGACAAGGACGGAGAGAAAGTGAGGGCCGAGAGTTTCGTCAACACCCTGGAAGTGGAGAACACGGGCAAGTGGGTGGACGCCTACACCCAGAAGAACGTCTCATTCGAGGGAAAGCCGCTCACCCCTACAGGCCTCGGCGGAGGGTTTTCAGAAGTCTTCTCTCTCCGAGACCAGCTGAAACAAGCCGAGGATAAAGCTTCACAAGTCCAGAGAGAAGTAAGAAGATGCGCACACTCTTCCAACGAACACATCTAAACTTTACTTGTGTTTGTCTGTCAGTGCGAAGGAGTCAAAGGAGAGCTCGCAGAACTGCAAGGGCTCTACGAGACCAGTCAGAGGGAGAGGGCGGAGCTAGAGGCGGAGCTAAAGCTCTGCAAAGCGGAGCTGGAAAGATTGGCTGGAAGGAAGGTTCAGGTGAGGGGTTTGAAAAAGGGTCCGACATGAGCCACAACATCCACAAACTCCAGGGAATCAGACGACTACTAACTACCTAAATAACACCCAGTACATCACTCACACAGTAATGATCCAGAGGTTTGGCAACAGAATTACTCCATGAGTCCATCGACTTCAGTGTGTGTCAGCATTAGAACAACCTCTGTACATGGATAGCGTTTGCATGGGGCATCCGCCGCCACCGAAGTGACCATCTGTCCAAAGGCAATACCTGTCTTTCAAAGTGCGTCTTGTTTTACACTGTCTAACTCAACCACTGCCATTTTGGGCAGAGTGTATATGTTTCATCCTGTGGTTCCCAGACACTGAGTCTGGGCCTTGTGTCGTGTGTTTTCTCTTCTTGTATTTGTCTGGACACTAGCAGCTAATCTGTTTAGCTCTTTCGATCTTCTCTGTAGCGAAAAGATGCTAATTACTGGTGCATTAATAGTTAACGTTTGTGTGTCTACAATGTGCACTGACATATAGGTCTTTCTAACCCTGTTCTGTCTTGGAATGAGTTTCTCTGGACTAAAGTCTCCCAGATTAGGATTTTTCCTGTCTGTCCAGTCTGATTGCCCCGTCTCATGTCAGTCATCCGTCTTCCATGGTAGTATTTGAATTGTGTGTTTAACCCTTAACCCTTCACTCGCACTGTTCTGCCTACAATTCCCATGATTACTTTAACAAAAATGTTCTTGGTCAGCTGTCGGTGGTCAACGTGACCGCTGTTGAATATTTAAATGAATATTTCCCAAATTAAAAATTTGCGTGAAGAATTTATAGTTAACAGGAACACCTCACAGACCACCAGAACATTAAAGTAGTGGAACGGTGGTTCAGTGTGAGCAAGGATCTTTAAATGCCAAGATGGAAACCTCGGCTCTGGCTTCATCAGCCGGAAGGGTCGGATCGAGCGCTAGGTCTCCATTTTGTGTTTAACCATCTTTGCGGTGTATCTAATCTTCGTGTGTTTTCCTGTCTCCCCGCTCCCACGTGGTCTTTCATTGCTTCGTTCTGTTGCTTTCTGACCACCAAACACCAACATGCCATAAACAACCATACGCTCACAACGTTACACTGCACAATATCAAATTCCCAACAAATTTGATGATTCTTAATGAACTGCTGGCATATCTATCTATCTATCTATCTATCTATCTATCTATCTATCTATCTATCTATCTATCTATCTATCTATCTATCTATCTATCTATCTATCTATCTTTCTATCTATCTATCTCTCTATTTTTCTCTCTCTCACTCACTCTCTCTCTCTATCTATCTATCTACCTATCTTGTTGTTTTCCCCTTTCATCCACACACTTTCCATTATTTCTCTCTCTGTTATTGTATATATTGCTTTCCTCATTTTATTGGTGTGATTTCACATTTGTGTAAACCTCCCATGTGTAACCACTTCCTTATTTTTTTGTCTGTCCCATTGTTGTTGTTTTTTTTTTCTTTCTCTCACCTTCTCTTCCACCTCTTCCTCTTTCCATCCCTGCGTCCCCCCTGTGTTTTTCCTCAGAGCTCCACTCCTTCGTCTGAGTGCGCTATTCTCTCCATACCCTTCATAGGAATGGTTGTAATAATGGGCCTGATATGGTGCTGCTGGAAGGAACTCTTGTCCTAAAGGGGGAAAGGTACGGCTTTGCCTTTTCTTTCTCTTTAGAGTCCAGAGACGAGACGAGACACTCTTCTTCATCACAGAGACACACATATCTCTTTATCTAGTTTTAGTACTAAAATAAAACGGCTTTAACTGAACAGTTGTAACTGCCTGATTTGCTATGAAGGGCCTTTTATGGATGTGCACATTGTTTCACAACCAGACTTTTCCAGTCTCTTGTCCAGTTCTCTGGGTTTAAAAGTTCACCACACTCTCAAATAAAAGAGTCTTAGTTTCCAGGTGAAAAACTAAGACTATAACTCAAGTACCGTAATAAAAGAAGTAATAATAAAGAGTCAAGACATGTTTTAGACATGCTAAGTCTAGAGTTCAGACTTGATCACTCCCTGTAAACTTTTAAGAATAGTTCTCCGTAAAAATAAATAAAAAAATAAGTCTCGGTAAAAATGAGACACTAGTAAAAACACTATATCAACATCATGATTTAACTCAAAATAGTATCCAGTACCTTCAGCACCCTGCAGATGGCGATATCCGCTCAAGAAATTAAGCGCAGTACAAAAAGATGTCGACTTGTCGCGCACAATCACAACGGTAAGGGTCAACTCAAATGTAGTGGAGTAAAGAGTACATATACTCAATCAAAAATGTAGTCAAGTAGAGAGTAAATGCTGCTTATATTTTTGATGCTCAGTACAATTTTTCCTATGATAGTTATGTATTTTTCCCATACTTTGATCTGTAGAAGACGTACGACTTAAAGCGTTCTAATATCATGTAGATGTTGACAGATTTCTCAAGTTGAAGGAACATGTCTGTATTTTGGATGTCAAAATGCTCTATAGACTGGAGATGTTTTAAACCGGATCAGAGCGTATGTCACACTCACAAATCTTCTGAGATCTCATGCAGCCATCCTGCCAAGATCATGACTCAATTCTGACTTCTGCAAAACTGCTCAGTTTTACTGGCCGGCAGAAACGTCTGAAACCACAAGCACTTTTCTGATTCCACCAGACAGGCCAGTGGCTTTGACCGTCATTCTCACAACAGCAGAATCACTGTAAACATGTGTTTACTGGGACCTCAGAAGATCCATTCAGTTGGGATTCTCTCAGCAATTGAAACTCCTAATCTCTTGACGTCTGTCTTTTTGTGTCATTCTTTTTCTACTTTTGTCCACAGGGTACTGATGGAGACTGGAACCTTGTGATGGTTGTTGCGTTTGCAGCAGTAGCAGTTCTACTCATTCCCAGTTTGACCAGAGCTTTGAACTGAGGTTTGAAGAAGAAGGAGAAGAAGACGAGGAAGAGACCAGCATCTACTTTGATACCTTTTCCCATGGTACAGAAAACTCATAAAAAAAAATCTCTGACCATATTCAACCACCAATGGGAACTAAAAACCATCTCTCACCTTGGGAACACAATAACACATGGCTTCCAAACTTGCTTTTTATGTGTTGTGACGCTGGCTGTTGTTCATCTCTGCTTTGCTCTGAATTTTTAGACAATCATATCGATCCTGTACCTTGTGAGGAACAATGTTGGGTTTAATGTCGTCAGAATGGTGGAAAACACCTGTTTCTGCTTTCTCTCTGTTTCATATGTTCGTCTGAAGAAAAAATGCCTTCTCTTTTTATTCTTTGACAGGGCATTTGCACATTTTATCCTAGATGTCGACTCCACTTTACACACATGAACATTTTTTGGATGCGTTTTTTGGTCTGGTAGTAGCATGCAGTTATCTTTTAATACACTTGGATCTTCCGTGGCATTTTACTGTAAATGGTTATGTACTGACATATATTCTAATTTCTCTACTATACAACTTTCCGAATGGTTTCTGTTCAGCTCAGTAGCGTTTCCTATGCTTTTGTCCATGGCATGCTCTCAGTTTTGGAGTTCTGTGGGTAGTAAAAACGTTCTGGAATGCCTTCTTAGGGAGAATGCACATAACGTTTCTGTTTCTAGCCTCGGTTGAATGAAGCGTTTAATTTCAGAGAAAAGCAAGTGATTGGAGGAGGAGGCTTGGGGTTTAATCCAGCAGCTAAACATGGTTATTTTCAATGTAAACAGGTATTTTTGTATCTGAAAGGTTTATTCCAAGACAATAGTTTGTAGCGTGATTTAATGTAACAATGAGATTGATTATTTAAAAGAGTGTAACATATTTTTATACATTAGCTGAGAAATACACAGTATGAGTTGATTAACACTAAACCAGCGCAACAGAGAGAGGAACAAACAAATTTATCGAGCATTCTTTGTTTTTCTTTTTGCATGTTATTTTCTAACAGTGACGTGACATAAAAACATCAAATTATTGTTGAAATGTACTTGGAGAACCATACATATACAGTATATATGTATATACTTACAAGACAAAATCTTTGCGATGCAACATTGTTCCGTAGCACATGTTTGAGCTACACGCTACTTCCATTTTGCCTTTCACCAAAAACATACTGTAAAACCTGGATATAAAATCGACCTCAAAGAAAGAAACGGTCGCATGTAGCTTTTACCACACTAAAATGCCTCGGCTCTTCTCACAGGGCCCATTTTCGGGGTCTCTCTGTGAATGCGGACCACTGTATTGCAATTCTATTTTCTTCTACAATGATTCATAATAACAAGACCTTGTATTTATCGTGTAGAGCTATTCTGCTAACTGAATGCTTTGAGGTACTATGGTTATGAACAAAGCCTGTCAGTATTTATCGACTATCAATTGCTATATAATTGTTTTCTCTATTGTCTTCACCTCAGGCGTTTTGAAGTGCTTTCAAACAACAACACGGAATCATTAACTCGGACGTGTATAAATGTCGACTAGCATTGAGGCTAATCCTAGCGTGATATCTGTAGTGTAGGTGAGTCTTTCACACCAGATATTAGAATCTGTGTTGGGAAATTATCTGTAGTACTGGTTTTACTTGGAAACCTGTGTTTCTGTAGCACTACTGAATGTTCACCTGACTTCCTGTAAGACGGCGCATGCAAAGCAGTGACTTAAGAAATAAAAATGTGCTGTTTGTCCTGAACTGTTTGGGCATTTGCTATCTTCCGTTGCTAACACTAAAACATGGACGATTGGGGTCCGGATGCAAAAACAAACAGGCCTCTTGTTTTAATTTTGTGTATTTGCATGACTGTAGATGTCAACTTTGCATTGAAATGCTGAATGCTGAAATCTCAATCCCATAGAAAAAAAAGCTACTCTAACTTTACAACTTGAATGAATTCATAACATC
>SOMO01000073.1:31822-52452 GCA_028128575.1 Paedocypris carbunculus
AGGCTTTTTTATTCTTCTTTTATTTACCTTTTCAACAGCTTCTCGTGTTAATATTAAATTATAGTGAAAACAAACACTTGGCATGTAGCTTAATGGTAGCAGATGTTGTGATAATGGACAATACCAGGAAAAAAATAACTTTTGGGCCAAAAACTTAGTTTCATTATTACCTAGTTTTCACCTCTATGGATATTTTATTATTAGTTTGTCTTACTTCACTATAATCATTAATTATTTTTCTCTCATTGCAGATAGCAAAGCCATAGTGGACGGCAATCTAAAACTCATCCTGGGCCTGATATGGACACTCATCCTTCACTACTCCATTTCCATGCCCATGTGGGAGGATGAGGATGACGAAGATGCCAGGAAGCTGACGCCCAAACAACGTCTTCTGGGCTGGATCCAGAACAAGGTTCCTCAGCTGCCTATCAACAACTTCCACAGGGACTGGAGAGATGGCAAAGCCCTCGGTGCCTTGGTGGATAACTGTGCCCCTGGTGAGCATTACAGTGTGATGGAACGCTTCAGTAGTGCCATCGGTCAAACACGTTCACGTTCAAGCATACCTAACTAAAAGTGTGTGCACTTTTATATTGAAAAATGATTTTGGCTGATGCGACGAGTAGGATGCGTCGTCTCTGGATGTTTCTAGTAGCGGCATAATGAGTGTCTGGATTCTGCAGTTCCTGAACTGAAAGTGTCAGAGGAAAAGACAGCACACACACACACTTGAGTGAAAACACATGCTGCTGGGTTCACTTCCTGCCAACACGCGCTTCATTATTCAACCCTTCCATGTGTTGAGGCGAGAATTTAGGGCCTTATGTGAGTTTTGAACAATTGCAGAGAAAACAAAGCAATGTTTTTGTTGAGTATTTTGGTCATTTTAACAGTGATTTTATCAAATTGACCCATACACTCAAAGAATTCATAAATAGAATTCATGCTACTTTAAACATAAGATTAGTCAATTGGTGTAAGCTACCGGCACGGCTTCACCTACAGATGACTCCTCTTTCTTCGCTGCTGTTGGATCTGAAATAGATCTTCTCCAGTCCTGGGGTCTGGTGGTTTTACGTTTTGAACTAAACACCTCTCGCTCTTTGAGTGTAATCCAGCAGCGTGTCATAACGCTTTGAGTTCTGGCAGGGCAAGTGTGTGTTTCCTTTAGGGAAGTTTCCAGTACCGCACTTATTAAAGGTCGAGAAACCGGCGAACTGATGTTAAACTGTTCATTTGAGTTCCCTCCGCTTCATTCCGAAGCAAATAAACTTAAATTATAGATACTGTACGTAGTGGGGAATGTTGCAGCACGAAAAGGCTGTTTTCACTTAACATTCAAATATAGTGCAGTGAAGAGTACATTTACTCAATAAAACATGTAGTCAAGTAGAGAGTAAAAGTTGCTTATATCTTTGATGAAGTAAAGTAACAAAGACCATTTACTCAAGTACTTTATAAGCATTGAACAATTGATTAAATTATGGACATTTTATGTTCCATATTTTGCTGTTTTATAGGAGTTAAATTAACAATACAATACAAAATATATTAAACAAAGTATCATCTTTTCTGCTTTCTCTTCTCTACCTAAGGCCTGTGTCCGGACTGGGAGCTTTGGGACCCGAGTCAGCCAGTGGAGAATGCAAGAGAAGCCATGCAGCAAGCGGACGACTGGCTTGGAGTTCCTCAAGTGAGAGTTCTAACATGTAGAAGTCAATATATAAGTCAGGCCTGTGCCAACAGCAAAAACTGTTGAACTGCTGAAGAGCTGCCCTTCCCAGAATTGTGATTTTATTTTTTTTACCTATTTTGTTCGTTTCAGAGGAACGCCAATAATGTCTTTTATTATGCATATAAGTATCAGAAAACAAAAAGTTCCCCAAAACAGTGTGTATGTGTGTATGAAAGACAGCTGAGACAGCTATGTATTATGTCTCATTGTTGCAAAGAAACAAATAACATTTAATCTTTCGGACTATTTTTAGCTTCCATTTTGTATGAAGGGTCAAATTGACCCAAACATTATCAATGTAACAAATGATTGTAGCAAATTCTAGAGGGAGTTACAAATATGTGAACTGAACAAATGTTGTGTTTATATGTAGATTACACTAACTATAACAAGAAGGAGAAGTTTCAAACTGAAAAAATACTTTTAAGTATTTTTATAAATATTTTTAAACTTTGAAAACGGGTCCATTTGACCCAAACATATTAGAACGATTTACACTGGGGAAAAATTCCTTTCTGGTTTCCATAATCACTGACTGTAGCATCATTTAAAAACCATGGTGAAAATCCCCAATCAAATTACAATTTTAATAATAAAAGCTTAGTTTGGATTCTCTTGTTCAGCTAGAGCATTTGTAAGGTCAGTTTTACTAACAAGGACCTTTAAAGTTCTCCTGTCACCGTTGGTCTCGCTCCTCTTCACTCTCCAACTTTTTTAATGTTGTGTTAAATACCATTGAGATCTATTTTTGGAGACTCTTAAGCCTAGTGTTAAATATAGCTGGATATTTAGCCAGGGGAACATGAAAGACCCAACTGACAGGAGAAGGGGGATGAACAGATCATAAGTACCAAAAAATGAAGAGGAATACAATAACAGGAACTACACAGCCTTTCTAGAGTTTGTGGAACATCAAGTCCAGTCACACTCATCTGACTGTTCTTTTTTCCCTCAAGGTCATTGCTCCAGAAGAGATTGTGGATCCCAATGTGGATGAGCATTCGGTGATGACTTACCTTTCTCAGTTCCCCAAAGCTAAACTCAAACCCGGTGCCCCACTGCGTCCTAAAACCCTGCATCCCACCAAAGCTAAAGCTTATGGACCAGGTTCGAGCTGTGCATTAAATCCTCCTTTTTTAACTATAGAATTGTGTTTAAATCCATTGTTCTCTGGAAGGTATTGAACCTAGAGGTAACGTGGTTTTGAGGCCTGCTGAGTTTGTGGTTGAGACCGTTGAGGCAGGACTTGGAGAGGTGTTGGTGTACGTCGAGGATCCAGAAGGTCACACCGAAGAGGTACAGAATTGTTTTAAACATCTATTCATTTCAAACTAACGTGAAAAGGATATTATACTGAGCTGCAATAATATTTATTTACAAGAGTACCTATAATCTGCAGCTTGTGGTTTTTTTTTTTGCAGGCTAGAGTAATTCCCAACAATGACAGGAACAGGAGTTACTCTGTTGCCTATGTGCCAAAAGTGGAGGGTCTTCATAAGGTACAAGCAAAGTACAAAATATTACAGTTATGCTTTGGATCTACTTTTGGTTGATGAACGCAATTGTCTTCTCAAATAGATGATTTCCAGCAGCTAATGTTTCCACAAATACACCTGATCATTGATGAGCACGTAGTGTATATTTTTTCAGTCTTATAAAACAGCGGCAGCAGAATATAGCCAAAAACTGACGCAATTGTGAACTGAAACCAGTTGTTTCCTTTTGTTGTTTAATTTAATGTTTTATGCCGCTACTTTGCTCAAATGAAACATAAAAAATGTTTCCATATTTCCATTTTTGGGATCATCTAATGTGGTTCAAGGGAAAATCGATTCACTACAGTAATTCACAGCCAATAAGGTTACTGAACCATGACGCCACGGTGCTGTTTTCATAGTATGAAATGACTTGAGAAGTAGATGTTTGTTGTAGGTAATGTAGCTAAAGTAGTTAATTTTAAGGTTACTGTCTATGACAAGATGCTTCAACTCTCTCTAGGTGAAGGTGTTGTTCGCTGGGCAGGACATTGACCGGAGCCCTTTTCTGGTTAATGTTTCGAAAGCACTGGGAGACCCCAATAAAGTGCAGGCCCGTGGGCCAGGTTTGGAGGCGACGGGAAACATGGCCAATAAACCCACCTATTTTGACATTTACACAGCAGGTAATGCCAATGGAACGTCAAATGCTCATTCAAGGCATGACATAAGACATTTAGTGCAACTGGACTTTTCTAACACGACATTTGATCATTTCCTCAGGCGCCGGAGCAGGCGATGTTGGTGTGATTATTGTGGACTCTCAAGGCCGTAGAGACACTGTGGAGATCATTCTAGAAAATAAAGGGGACAGTGTTTTCCGGTGCACTTACTGTCCCGTTCTAGAAGGCCCACACACTGTATATGTGACATTTGCTAACCAGCAGATACCTAAAAGTCCTTTCACGGTCCACATCTCAGAAGGTAAGAGCTTGGTTTTAGCATATTCCAACATTTTAATTAAGAGTGATTTAGTATAAAAAGAAAATCTAAAGCCTTTGCTAAAAAGACCAGTTTATACTTTTTCCAATTTTTGGAAACCAGCTGCATACTTCTGCATCTAAAACTGGATGGCAACTTCAAAAAGTTTGTGACACATACAGTAACAAATTCCCGAAATGATGTAATGCCATTTACAACATGCTGATCTCATTTGATGGATCTTTTACTAGTTGGAAGTCAAAATTTGCAATGCGGTTTATTAGGTTAGCGCCTGTTTAGCTCTTGAAGTTCTTTGCTGGAAACACATTTTCTGGTCTTTTCAGTCAGGGGATTATTTCCCCCTTCTAATAACTGAAGAAACGATTGATTGACAGCATGCTAGATCCGAGCTTCCTCCAGAGAAACTTGTGTCGTTTGAGCGCCATGTGTTGTCTGCTTCAAGGGTCCACCATCCTGCCGATGATGACGAAACGCTATTGTGTTTCCTCTCTCCTTTCGCTTCTGTGTCATTCTAGTTCCTCAGAGCGGTCGGCAGATTGGCTCCCCGGTTCAAATAGTCCCTCAGTCTATACGTACACCTCCCTCAGAAAAGGCAAAGAAAGTGCCTCCCCCAACGCCACCCAAACCCAGACGACCAAGTTAGTATGGGCCAGTGAGGAGTGTGGGTGCTGAGGCAGATCAGTGCTGGCCCTCAGCCCCCTCGCTCCCGTCTCTTGCTCTGGTTATGTCCCAATGGGCATTCTGTCTCTGGCTGGCTGGCATGCGCTGGCGCTTTGTCGTCTGTGACATCTATACTCAACGGGAAGCTCTTTTAGAAATGAAGTGATGGAATGAGAGCATTATTAGAAGGATACATTAAGGAGATGAGTAAATGTTGTAGAGAATGCCGCTGCTGGTCTTGTTTTAACATTTTCAGAATACATTTTCATAACCCTGTGGCGTCACACCACAGTCACTTAACACAGGCTCTGGATTCATCCCTTTGGCTAAAAATCATGTAGAATTAATTCTTCTTGAGAATAACTTCAAGTGAGTGAGATTAATAATTATAACTGGAATTAGTCATCATTTGAAACTTTACAATACACACATTATCTATACAGTATACACATACACACATTTTATGTGTATACATTACGTATGTATAAGTGACTACATGCAGTATATACAGTATGTAAATACAGTATATTTGCTCATTTATGCATATATATTATCTGTACTGTACTTAATTTGTTCAATTTGTGGTTTGTACACATTTTAACACAAGGAATTAATATTTTCACGTTACAGCTCTAATTTTAACTAGAATAAATGTAAAGCCAACGACAGAGTCTTTGAGTAGGTGTGTGCGTATGTGTTGCCTTCATGACATGCTTTCTGACAGACTGCCGTCCGTTTTAGCATTCTTGTTGTCGTCGTCATCATCCTCCTCATCTGTTTAGTTGCTGTAAAAAGGACTTGATGCTTAGTACGTACTAACTCAGAATGTGAATGCTTTATGAATTGCCTCCAATAACTAAGCTAACTTGACACTCTTTCCTTTCCTCGTTTTTTTTTTTTTTTAATTTACAAAGCTGTTTTGTCACAATTGGAAGAAATCCCAACTTTATAGGGTTTGGTTTGGTCAAATCTACCAATAAATCTTATGGTTTTCAATCAGTCTAGTTGAGAAGACATTTTATTGCTTGAAAAGAGTTCATTAGTGAATTTAGCATTTAACAACGTACTTCAGCAGTGACCAACAAATTTCCAATAAAAGCAACATTTTTATTGTGCAAAGCTGGTTGTGACTTTCCCAGCTGGTACTTGTGTTAGGTCTCTCATCTGCATTTTCGTTTTAGTTGTCCCACAATGTTCAATTTGAATTCAGCATCGGGTTATTTTTCCTATCATCTTACCTTGGTTTGTTTTTTAAGTCTTTGGCTGTCTTCATATGCATAATACTTGTCGAATGTTTATTTCGACTAACTTAACCAATTTAGCACTGTTTCGCTTCACTTTCTCCAGCTACGTTTTGAAAGATAACACTTCTTTCCTTTTTTCAGCGAGTAATCCCAATGCTTGTCGGGCTATCGGTCGGGGTCTGCAGCCTAAGGGTGTGCGTGTAAAGGAAGTGGCCGATTTTAAGGTGTATACGAAGGGAGCGGGCAGCGGAGAACTGCGTGTTCAAGTCAAAGGGCCAAGTATGTGTGATCCTCTCAGATTAAACAAGCAGAGCCTGACATTTCCCGTTATTGATGTTGATGAATGTGTTTTCAGCAGGCGGAGATGAACCAGTTAAAGTGCAAGAGCTTGCAGAGGGTGTGTATGAATGTAACTACTACCCCATTTTCCCTGGGAAATATACTGTTACCATTACGTGGGGCGGCCATACCATTCCTCGCAGGTAAGGATAATTTCATTAACATGAAGCTAAACATATAATTGTAATTTATGTAACATTCGAGCTGTGTTCTTCACAGCCCTTTTGAAGTTATTGTAAGTGAAGAAGCAGGTCCCCAAAAAGTGCGAGCATGGGGTCCAGGCTTGGAGACGGGCATGGTGGGAAAATCAGCTGACTTTGTCGTAGAGGCTATCGGGACAGAAGTCGGAACTTTGGGTAGATTTCTTCCACAATTTGAAACAAATGTGAAATCCAGAGATCTGCAATCAAATAATAACATCCTGTCTTGCAGGTTTCTCGATTGAGGGTCCCTCACAGGCTAAGATAGAGTGTGATGACAAGGGGGATGGATCATGCGATGTCCTGTACTGGCCCACTGAGCCTGGCGACTATGCCGTTCATGTCATCTGCGATGATGAAGATATCAAAGACAGCCCCTTTATGGCCCACATCCTTCCTGCAGCCAACGACATCTTCCCTGAGAAGGTTGGCACTACTATATTTGAATAATGTTTTGCATTGAGAGTGATAAACGACTCTAGCTGAGCTCATATCTCATGTTTTAAGGTTAAATGTCATGGTCCTGGGCTGGAACCAACTGGGTGCATTGTAAACAAACCTGCAGAGTTCACAATCGATGCCAGAGGGGCAGGTAGAGGACACCTTCAGATTTATGCACAGGTGAAGTATTAGTTCATTAACGTTTCTATTAACCAACTAAGCTTTTAAACTTAGTTTTTTTTTTGTATTTTAAGGATGCAGAAGGTATCCCCATCAACATTCAGATTACAGATAATGGTGATAGCACATATTTTTGTGTGTACATACCCACCAAGCCCATCAAACACACCCTCATTGTGACCTGGGGAGAGGTCAACGTGCCTAACAGTCCTTTCAGGGTGAGTGATGGTGACAAATTTTGCCAAGCTGGTGACAACTTTCCACTTTCATATATGTATAACCAGCCATCTTGCTTGGAAAATTATGAGCACATTTTTCCACCTTTGATTTCATTCTTGCTTAAACGAACTGTTAGGTCATATATTCCATTTGGATAATATGCTTTACAAGAACCATGTTATCCAAAAAAAATCAATATATTCCTTGTCCTTTTCTCGTGAATTCCTCAGGTGACTATTGGAGAAGGCAGTCACCCGGAGAAAGTAAAAGTACATGGACCTGGAGTGGAAAAGACTGGTTTGAAGGCCAACGAGCCCACATACTTTACAGTGGACTGCAGTGAAGCTGGACAAGGTCGGAAAAAATGCTTCTAGTGCAAGTAAAAGCCAAAGAAAGAAAGCCATTATCACATTTTGTTCTGCCTCTCAATGTTCAGGCGATGTCAGCATTGGTATTAAGTGTGCTCCTGGAGTGGTTGGACCTGCTGAAGCGGACATTGATTTTGACATCATTAAAAACGACAATGACACTTTCACAGTGAAGTATACTCCACCCGGAGCAGGCCGTTACACAATCATGGTGCTCTTTGCTGATCAGGTCAGCTGAAATGTTTTATTTACTGCTTATTTCTATGAATATTAGACTTTTTTTGTCTGTGATGTAAAATGACATTGGTTTTTGTGAAACCTCAGGAAATTCCCGTTAGCCCCTTCCGTATCAAAGTCGACCCGTCCCACGATGCTAATAAGGTTAAAGCTGATGGCCCCGGGCTTAACAAAACAGGTCTGTTTCAGTAATAATGGTCAAATAAATGTATGTTTGGTGAAAATAATACACTTTTGACTCTTTCACAGGTGTGGAAGTGGGCAAGCCAACACACTTCACAATCTTCACCAAAGGAGCTGGCAAGGCCACACCTGAGGTTCACTTCACCACCACAGGAACTGGAGAAGCCGTCAGTGACTTTGAGATCATCGATAACCATGATTATTCTTTTACAGTGCGATACACTGCCTTGCAACAGGTAATACATTGTAACCGTGGCTGATAATGCATTGGAATGGATACTGATTTAAACACCTTGGTATTTTTCTTTTTCAGGGTAACATGAATATATCTGTTAGCCATGGTGGAGACCCTATTCCTAAAAGCCCTTTCAGTGTAACAGTTGCTCCACCTTTGGATCTCAATAAAGTTAAAGTCCAAGGACTCAACAACAGTAAGTGCAATGCAGTTATTCCACCAAGAGGCATCCTTTCACATGGATGTCGTGCACGGAATGTTTTGAAGTAATTGTGTTAATGCACTGCACTGACTGTATTTGTTGTGAGCAGAAGTAGATGTGGGGAAAGATGAAGAATTTACTATTAATACACGTGGTGCTGGAGGCCAAGGAAAGGTGGATGTCAAGATTACATCACCCTCTCGCCGTCCAATCCCATGCAAAGTTGAATCCGGATCTGCCAATGACGTGCACTCTGTTAAGTACATTCCTCCAGAGGAGGGACCCTACAAAGTGGACATCAGCTATGATGGAAACCCTGTACCAGGAAGTCCCTTCACAGTAGAAGGAGTGATGCCGCCTGACCCCTCAAAGGTTGGAATAATTTTAATGGAAAATATGATGGTCTGAATTAGAAAATAAATCGCATATTCAGGGTAAACAGAGAAACCAAACAATCTGGTGTATTTTATACTTTACCTCGAAATACTAGTGAACCTCAAACAAAGCAAGAATTACTCTACACTTAAACAGCTACAGATTTGGGGAAATTGCAGATCCAGAATCAGTGTTTTAACATCGACAAGACGATTCATTGTCCTTGACACCTCAATGCCAACTCGAATTATTCCATCATAAAACTGAATCCTAAATTTGACACTTTTTTGTTTTTTTTTTTTACACCAAATTTCTAACGTTTGCTTGTTTTTTCTGAAAGGTTCGAGCTTATGGACCTGGCTTGAAGGGGGGCGTTGTGGGCAAACCTGCTCCATTTGCCATTGACACCAAAGGTGCAGGAACTGGTGGCCTTGGGCTGACTGTTGAGGGCCCTTGTGAAGCCAAAATTGAGTGCCAAGACAATGGAGATGGGTCTTGTTCAGTGTCCTATTTACCAACTGAACCCGGAGAGTACTCTATCAACATCCTCTTTGCTGATGCACACATTCCTGGCTCCCCTTTCAAAGCCATGGTGCAATCTGTTTTCGATCCAAGCAAGGTCACAGCTAGTGGACCAGGGCTTGAGAAAGGAAAAGTCAATGAAGTGGCATCATTCACCGTGGACTGCTCCAAAGCAGGGGAGGCCGAGTTGACAATCGAGATCATTTCAGATTCAGGAGCTCAGGCAGAGGTCCATGTTCAGAACAACAGCGATGGAACATACTCTATTACCTACATACCTCCGTTTCATGGAATGTACACACTGACAATTAAGTATGGCGGACATGCAGTGCCCAAGTTTCCTGCAAGGGTGCAAGTGGATCCCGCTATTGACACCAGTGGAATTAAGGTCTTTGGTCCAGGAGTAGAACCTAGAGGTAAGAGAGAAGTATAACTATAGCTAGAACCTTATGTCTGACATAGTATAAAACCAAATATGCGCAAATTCTCAGGTTACTTGAGTGTGTAGAAGCACAGTATACACGATTCTAAGACTAGATAGTATTTTTGCAGGGGTACTGCGAGAGGTCACCACACACTTTGTAGTTGACACTCGGGCGCTCAGCAAAACTGGAGGGAACCACATCAAAGTTCGAATTGTGAATCCCTCGGGTGCCAACACAGATGCGTACATCACGGACAAAGGAGACGGCACATACAGAGTGGAGTATACTGCGTATGAAGATGGTGAGTCCTGTCAAATTTCAAACGTTTTTACTTTGAATCCATTGCTGTCAGATTCTATAAAGCTGTTGAAAAGTAAACAAAAAGCTGTATTGAATGAATACAAATATAGAGATGATGTGTTAATGTGTTTCAGGGGTTCATCTGATTGAGGTGCTGTATGATGATGTTCCTGTGCCCAAGAGTCCATTTAGGGTTGCACTGGCAGAAGGTTGTGACCCCAGTCGGGTACGAGCATATGGTCCTGGTTTAGAAGAGGGCCTTGTCAATAAACCCAATCGATTCACTGTAGAGACTAGGTATGTAATTCACACTTTGGAGAATCTAGGAAATTTGCTCTTGAATTATTGATTTTTAGATCTTGGTCAAAAAATGTATAATTCAATTTTTTCTTATCAGAGGGGCAGGCACAGGTGGACTTGGGCTGGCAATTGAGGGTCCATCTGAAGCCAAAATGTCTTGTAAAGACAATAAAGACGGGAGCTGTAGTGTGGAGTATATTCCTTTTATGCCTGGAGACTATGATGTCAATATCACTTTTGGTGGTCTGCCTATTCCAGGTATGATGGTCCTTTTGACTCTTATTTGAATTTTAGACTCTTATCTTTCATTATTCAACTATTGATTTCTCATTGTTTAGGAAGCCCATTCCGGGTGCCTGTGAGAGAGCTGGTGGACCCCAGTAAGGTGAAGTGTTCAGGGCCTGGACTTGGAAGCGGAGTAAGAGCCAACGTCCCTCAAACCTTCACTGTTGACTGTAGTAAAGCTGGAGTCGCTCCACTGGAAGTGTTGCTCTATGGACCTACAGGTAAAGACACACAATTGGGACAATTTGGGACGTTTCAGCTATCTAATTTAGTTTCTGATGTTGGGGTATATGATTACATATGTGTATCTGATAATCAGGAACGACAGAGCCAGTGAGCATAACAGACAATGGTGATGGCACACACACAGTGGCCTACACCCCATCAAAAGATGGGCCATATACTTTGTGTGTCAAGTATGCAGACCAAGAAGTGCCACGGAGGTGAGAGCTATTCAGAGCTTCAATCTAAAAACATTCCTGGGTCCAAAACACAACACTGGTCTCACAAACAACCTCCCGTTTATTTAGTCCATTCAAGATCAAGGTGTTGCCTGCACATGATGCCAGTAAAGTCCGTGCCAGTGGACCGGGGCTAAACGCCTCTGGTGTTCCCGCGAGCCTGCCAGTGGAATTCACCATCGATGCCCGGGATGCAGGCGAGGGGCTTCTGACTGTGCAAATTCTGGTCAGTGACCCTGCGACTTGTTTGACGTTCCTGGACTTGCTTAATTTTTAAATGTCCCCACTTGCGCTCCTGCTTTCCTTTGACCCCTACCCTGCTGTTGCTGTAGGGTCCGGATGGGTGCGGGAGTGAGGCCTCTGTGTATGTGGAGGACTGGGGTAGGAGGGTGTGGGAAAACCACATTGTAAAGGGCACCATCCCCTTCCATATGCTTAGGAAAAGATGTGTAAGGCGGCCTCCTTGTTTGGCCTCCGTGTTGTATCTCCCCATGTCCCTCATCCCTCCCATCCGCCCTGGATCTTTAAAGTGATCATGGCTTGTCAGCTTGTTTTTTTTTCACACAGACCTCAGTTTCCACTCCTAGCTTTTTTTCTGGTCTTGTACTGTAGCTGTTTGTCTGTTGATCTTTAGCTCTTATTATCTTTTTATCTTTACCTGTGTTCAATGTGTATGTTATTAGGCGAGATATATTTTTTGACACTTTCCTTGTAGTTTCATTTTTTTCCAATCCCATTTTTCCATGACACTTAAAGGCCGGAAGCGTCTTGGGAATCATCACGTCCTAAGAGTGTTTGCATTATCCTTTTGTGACTACTTTCTATTTGAAAGAAAGGGAGAAAGCTTCACTCAATCATGATGTTTTCAATCTATTAGAAATCATCTACAGTTTTGTTGGATGAAAAAGTGAACATTTCTCCCAGACTTTTGACCTTGTTTCCTACAAAAGGAATTTGACCGTTCAAATGTTGCCCGTTTCTGGACTGCGGAATGACATTAGATTTAGTATAATATCCTATTTGTGCTTCCAGTACAATACTAACATTTTGAGACCTTGACATGATCCTGTTTTTCGCATGATGGTTTTATAACCATTTCATATGCCAAGGAAAAATAGCAAAAGACCAAACAGTTTAAAAAAAGCACAATTAGAAACAATATTTGCAGGTCTTAAAAGAGCTGCAATCCTTAAAGCATGACGATACAATTCAAAACACTCATTTGCTACTTTTTGTCCTTTAAGTATATTTTTCTTTTCTAGGATCCAGAAGGGAAACCAAAGAAAGCCAACATTCGGGATAACCGAGATGGAACATACACCGTGTCCTACGTTCCAGATATGACTGGTCGATACACAATTACAATCAAATATGGGGGTGATGAGATCCCATATTCTCCTTATCGGATCCACGCACTGCCCTCTGGAGATGCCAGCAAATGCCTTGTCACAGGTTTGGAATAGACATGTTTGTTAGCACCTAATTTTAGCATCCATCATTAATGTTTTTATTTAACTTGAGATCAAACAATTTACTTTTCTATTTTTTTTGCATTTTTCCCTCAATTTACAGTGTCTATTGGAGGACATGGTCTAGGTGAGTCCACTAAAGTTTATTTTATTTTCAGATTTCTTTGATTAGTTCTAATCCCCTTTATTTTCAGGCTCTGGAATTGGACCCACCATTCAAATCGGCGAGGAGACTGTCATCACGGTTGATGCAAAGGCTGCTGGGAAGGGGAAGGTTACATGCAAAGTATCAACTCCAGATGGGGCAGAACTAGACGTGGATGTGGTAGAGAACACAGATGGTACTTTCGACATCTACTATACTGCTCCAGAACCTGGAAAATATGTCATTACAATCCGTTTCGGTGGAGAGCACATTCCCAACAGTCCGTTCCATGTGGTGGTGAGCATCCTGTTTCTTTAAAGTAGATCTTAAACTATTTTAACATCTCTAAAAACACTGTAGCCTTTTCGGTGCATGCTGTTGATTCACAAGAAATTATTATACCCATTTAATCCTTGTTTGGGACTCAAAGAGACTCATTTGAGTAATTGATTTAATGAAATCGCATGAAAATGTGTGGTGTGAATCCCTAATCATGTGACCACCTCCTCCCCCAGGCGTCTGATACCGTCCCCATAATTGAAGAACCATGTGATAAGCTTCAGTCACAGCAGCCCTACACACCTTACCAAAGCTACAGCCCTCACTGGGTACACATCTAGTCAATGCCCTCAGTGCTTTTTGCTTCATGGCCTTCATAGCTTTAGCTTTTCCCAATTTTTGTTTTTTTTTATTCAATGTCCCATACGTTTTCCCATAATTATCCTTGCTGCTGCTGCTGCTGCATTTGCATTTTTTGTGTGAAAATTAAATTTTATGATGCATATTAAACTCTGCAGAGATGATTGTGTACACAGTGATGCTCTTTCATTCTTTCACACAATCTTTAATTCTTGCTTGCTTTCTTTCTTTTTTTTCTCCCAGCTTCCCTCTCTCTTCTCCGATCATCTCTGTAACTATATTTCACTTAATATTCTTTACTTTTTTGTTCTAGGCCACCGAAGAGCCTATTGCTGCAATGGATGTCATGGAGCCAGTGCTCCGTCCTTTCAATCTGGTCATTCCATTCACTGTCCAAAAGGGGGAAATTTCAGGTAAAACATTTAAAAAAAAAACTTAAAAAAAAAACATTTTATTTGAGTATTTTCATGTTTTAACATTTTAGGTGAGGTGCGTATGCCTTCTGGTAAAACTGCCCGTCCACACATCACGGATAACAAGGACGGAACGGTGACAGTCAAATACGCTCCCACAGAGAAAGGTCTGCATGAGATGGACATCAAGTATGAAGGAAATCACATACCAGGTCAAGAAATTATACTTGCCATCTTTTCGGAAACATCAGACAGAACTGACAATTTTAGAATTACCCCACATAGGAAGTCCATTGCAGTTCTACGTAGATGCCATCAACAGCGGGCATGTAAACGCATACGGTCCTGGCCTCAGTCACGGCATGGTCAACAAACCCGCCATCTTCACAATCATCACTAAAGATGCGGGTGAAGGTAAAACATACAGTCTTCGCAGCATCACGTCAGATTAATGTCACATTGTCAGACATCTGTCTATCAGCGTGAAGTCCATGTTGCAATTTGATTTTCCCCTCAGGTGGTCTATCTTTGGCAGTGGAGGGTCCGTCCAAGGCCGAGATCAGCTGCAAGGATAATAAAGATGGCACATGCACCGTATCCTACCTGCCAACGGCCCCTGGAGACTATAACATTATTGTCAAGTTTGATGACAAGCACATTGCTGGAAGCCCCTTCACAGCCAAAATCACAGGTGGGTGCTGGGTGTTGAAGTAGAAAGCAGAAGGCGACTGTCGAGTCCCTCGAGAAAGTCTGAATCTCTAATTCACACAGCTGTCGGGAGGCATTCAAGTGATGAATTGTGTGATTGTATGCGTTGATGTCACACTCACTAAAAAATGTAACTTTACATCACAATTTACTGTGATTCATCATTTAGGCGATGACTCCATGAGAACTTCTCAGCTGAATGTCGGAACTGCTACTGACGTCTCCTTGAAGATAACCGAGACGGACCTCAGTGCCTTGACTGCGAGCATTAGGGCCCCATCGGGCAATGAGGAACCTTGCTTGCTGAAAAGACTTCCAAACCGCCATATTGGTAAGCCATTTACAAGGCTTTTATAAGACACAACTGATCTTACACAAAGATAAACACACTCATGAGAATAAAAGTTTCAAAACTTCAAAACTAAAAGGAAAGGGTCAGCCTTGAGTCAGCAATCAAACACTGGAACTTCTGATCTTGTGACACGACTATCTACTGTACCTCACTTGATCAGAGAATAGAAGCTCATTCCTGCAATTTCAAAGAGAATGTACTAGCAGTTTATAAAAGCCAAAGCCTGGGGCCTATCTTTGTAGTTAGAAGTGACCTCGATACTATAAGCGCTGCAATTGCGAACAAAGTCTCTTTTCCTTCAGGTATCTCCTTCACACCTAAAGAGGTTGGTGAGCACGTGGTCAGTGTGAGGAAGAATGGAAAACATGTGACCAACAGTCCTTTTAAAATCATGGTGGGTCAGTCTGAGATTGGTGATGCCAGTAAGGTAAAGGTATTTGGAAAAGGTCTGTCTGAAGGACACACGTTTGAAATCGCAGAATTCATCGTGGACACCAGAAGTGCAGGTATTTTCTTTGTTTAAAATACTGTAAATACTGTGATTATTAATAGCAAATATCAATTTTACACAATGGTCAGGACTAATTACAGTCTGTATTTCTGTTTTAAATCAGGATATGGAGGTCTGGGTCTGTCTATTGAGGGTCCTAGCAAAGTCGACATTAACTGTTCAGACGTGGACGATGGAACATGCAAGGTGACATATTGCCCAACGGAGCCTGGCACCTACATCATCAACATCAAATTTGCAGACCAGCATGTGCCAGGTACAGCAAACCCTGAGAACACTACTGAATACTGTACTTTGAAACGGGAGTCATGGAATTGTTGTCATGGTGCTTCACAGGAAGTCCATTTACAGTGAAGGTTCTTGGTGAGGGAAGAATGAAAGAAAGCATCACCAGAAAGAGACAAGCGCCTTCTATTGCATCCGTGGGCAGCACTTGTGACCTCAACCTGAAGATCCCAGGTGGGGAAAGTAAACCAGACCAACTAAAACATGTATTTCAAGTACAAATGCATCTCTACATATACGTACATGAACATATACAAATGTAAAATGAATTTGTATTTCATAAAATGAAAAATAAACCCCTGCAATGTCAGAAACTTTTCTAACAATATAATTATACTGTATATATTAAACTAAAATAGAACAGATTTCCGTTTATTGTCATTTAAAGCCAGAAAAACGCCTCTATAGTGGTATTTATAGAGGATTTTCTAATGTCTATAAATGTAGGAACAATGTTCTAAAGCTTCTAAATTGATTAATTACTGACGCTAATGGTTCATAGCATGCATTTGTTTTAAAATGTCACGAAAAATTATCTCGTTTTCCATTTTCCTCACTTCCCTGTTTTTCTTCTCTTTGCGCTTCCGTCTTTATCTGGGTTCCTCGCTTCCAGGAAACTGGTTTCAGATGGTGTCAGCCCAGGAGAGACTCACTCGTACCTTCACACGGAGCAGCCACACCTACACACGCACTGAACGCACCGAGATCAGCAAGACTCGTGCAGGGGAGACCAAGCGGGAAGTGCGGGTGGAGGAAAGCACCCAGGTTGGGGGTGACCCCTTCAGGGACGTGTTTGGTGGATTCCTGGGCAGGGAGAGTATAGTTCCCTTCAGCGGCGTCCAGGGCCGACAATCAGAGGGTGTGTGTTGACTGTGAATGACTAGACAGCAGTGTTAATTTTGACAAAGATTTTTTATTTAGTTTTAGTCATAGTCTTTTGACTATAACTTAGTTGTGTTTTAGTCCTTATTTAGTATCTTAATTTTTTTTTTGTTTTAGTCTAATTTTAGTCTAATATCTATCTAAATACCAAAACATTTTAGTCAACTAAATTACAGTATAGATTTATATTCTAAATGTTTACTAAAGTTGTCCAAGAAATCTGAATTTGTAGTTAACTATAACCATAAAGTATATACAAAAATCTTATTTGGAAAAACATTGATTTTTCTTGAACTTATTTTTATGAACCTTTCTTTCAATCCAAATAAATCACAATCCAACATTCTCATGATTGAAACCACAATCAAGAGGAAATTAAATAGAGTAAAATAAAATGAATTGTAATTGCATCACGTTTATAAGTAACAAATACTTCTTTGTAAACAAGAAGTTTCATCTGCAGATGGCGCTTCAGGTGTGTTGTATTTTTGCCCGTGATTGTTGCTCCACATGCGGCGTACAGATGTTTAAGGACATGTTTAAGAAGCTTGCTTCTAAAGCTAGCTCACCGTGCTTTTCTGCAGCTGAAAGGCTTCGTGTCCTGATTGACCAATGATGAGATCTTTGCATTTGCACCCGCCTTTCTCCACAAGCTCAGATTATGATTGGACGTTGTCATAAGGCATTTTTGTTTTGTTTTTATTTGTTGACAAAAGTGTCAATAAATGTAGTTATAGTTTTCGTCCCTAAGTCGGAGTTTTTATATACGTAGTTCTCGTTTCGTTTTTGTCAAGATAAAAGTGTCAATAAAGAAAACGATGACAAAAATATTTCATCAACGAAATTAACACTGCTAGACAGATACAAAACCATGTGACTTTACAGCGTTTGAGAGCATTAATATAGTTTGCTAGGTGCTCCTTTCTCATTTAGACATTTATGACTTTCAAGAAGTCTGAGGAGCCATTAACTCAGCTTTTATAGATAAAATGTCTGACACATTCAACTGTCTGATGTATCTTGGTCTTTTTGTCTTTCTACTTCATTTATCTCCCCTCTCTCAGGTGAGACTGGGACACAAGAGATGACAGCGCAAGTGACAAGTCCCGGTGGTAAAACGGAAGATGCGGAGATCATCGAAGGCGAAGACAGCACCTACAGCGTACGCTTTGTGCCCCAAGAGATGGGCCCTCATACCGTCAGTGTCAAGTATAGGGGTCAGCACGTCCCAGGAAGCCCATTCCAGTTCACCGTTGGGCCCCTGGGAGAAGGTGGGGCCCACAAGGTCCGGGCTGGTGGTACTGGATTGGATCGAGGAGTGGCTGGAGTTCCAGGTAAGGGGAACAGATAAGTCTTTTTATCTTTTTTCGTCTTTATAGTTTTTCCTTGTTTTTATTCATATCTATTTATTTTGTTTTTTATTTGTTTTTTTTTATCTCTTATCTTTTTATTGTATCTCTTTCTCGCATGCACCCCCTCACCCCATGTTTAAATGCTGGACGAAATAGATTTCATTGCATGTTGTACCATGTATAATGTGTGTATGACTTAATGTTGAATTAAAATTGGAATCTGACTTTAGAATTTGAAGTCACTTATATTTTGTATATTGTACAACTTTTCAAGCGGAGTTCAGTATCTGGACTCGTGAAGCCGGCGCTGGTGGCTTGTCAATCGCTGTAGAAGGACCCAGCAAAGCGGAGATTTCTTTCGAAGACAGGAAGGATGGTTCTTGTGGAGTTGCCTATGTAGTACAGGAACCTGGTAAGAGTTATGAACACTAGAAGTCGACCACTGAACGTTATGAATATTATGTAGAGCTTACCTGGATTTATTAACTAGGTGACTATGAGGTGTCTATTAAATTTAATGAGGAGCACATCCCAGACAGTCCTTTCATCGTTCCCATCGCGTCCCTCTCGGATGATGCGCGCCTCCTCACCGTCACCAGCCTGCAGGTGAGTGCGCACGGCTCCAACAACAGCAGCAGTTCTAATCCGCAGGGACAGGATGGGTGAGATTCATAAATGCTCTTGAGCTAGCACGACAGCTTTATCATCACACGCTGAAAGTGCTTGACAGAAAGCAGAGAGCAGCTTTTTACACAAATGACAAGTGCACTCGCTGTTCCCGGCGTGACAAAAGAACGTTTCATAACAGCAGCAGTGATTTTTTTATCTCTCTCGCCATTCAGGAAATGGGTTTGAAAGTGAATCAAGAGGCTTCATTTGCTGTCCAGTTGAATGGAGCACGAGGTGCGATTGATGCTAAGGTCCACACACCCTCTGGTGCGGTGGAGGAGTGCTACGTCACTGAGCTGGACAATGGTGAGGTCATCAACGCACTTATCAATTTCCAAAAAGTAAATTCCAATTGCGCTGGAACAGATAAACACGCAATACGGTTTATTCCACGGGAGAATGGCGTCCACTCCATTGAGGTCCGGTTTAACAGCAGTCACATCCCTGGAAGTCCCTTCAAGATTCGGGTAGGAGAACCAGGCCAGGCAGGAGACCCAGGAATGGTGACGGCCTTTGGTCCTGGGCTGGAGGGGGGAACCACAGGTATGGTAATAACAGATAAGTCATTTTAAACTTTGGGATTTACTAGTTTTGTCTCAAAATTCTCAGGTGTGCCCTCTGACTTCATCGTAAATACTTGTAATGCTGGATCGGGAGCGCTTTCTGTNCACGAAAAATTATCTCGTTTTCCATTTTCCTCACTTCCCTGTTTTTCTTCTCTTTGCGCTTCCGTCTTTATCTGGGTTCCTCGCTTCCAGGAAACTGGTTTCAGATGGTGTCAGCCCAGGAGAGACTCACACGTACCTTCACACGGAGCAGCCACACCTACACACGCACTGAACGCACCGAGATCAGCAAGACTCGTGCAGGGGAGACCAAGCGGGAAGTGCGGGTGGAGGAAAGCACCCAGGTTGGGGGTGACCCCTTCAGGGACGTGTTTGGTGGATTCCTGGGCAGGGAGAGTATAGTTCCCTTCAGCGGCGTCCAGGGCCGACAATCAGAGGGTGTGTGTTGACTGTGAATGACTAGACAGCAGTGTTAATTTTGACAAAGATTTTTTATTTAGTTTTAGTCATAGTCTTTTGACTATAACTTAGTTGTGTTTTAGTCCTTATTTAGTATCTTAATTTTTTTTTAGTTTTAGTCTAATTTTAGTCTAATATCTATCTAAATACCAAAACATTTTAGTCAACTAAATNTGATGCCTTGACAGATACGGACTGATTTATTGGGTTTAAACTGGTTTCAAGTGACCCTGAAATGTCACTGGATTGTGTTGTGGTAGATCTTTCATTTTTAATAATTATTATTATTATAATTTTATTTTATATGAAGCAGTGTAGCAAGGACTGTTCAGCATGTGAATGTTTTGAAACCCACCGTTCTGNATAATTTTATTTTATATGAAGCAGTGTAGCAAGGACTGTTCAGCATGTGAATGTTTTGAAACCCACCGTTCTGAAATGATAATATTAAAAAGCAACGTTTTTTTTTGTGATTTTATATGTATGGATTTAAATTAGAATTGTATGATGAACACTAATTGTTTGATATTTTCACCTACTGTTTGGTAATACGGTGCAGGCCAATTAANGTTTTTTTTTGTGATTTTATATGTATGGATTTAAATTAGAATTGTATGATGAACACTAATTGTTTGATATTTTCACCTACTGTTTGGTAATACGGTGCAGGCCAATTAAAGTTTCAATTGCTTCACTCCCTGTTTGTCCTTTTTGAAGTTTTTATTTCATGTTGTAATTGGAATATTACAACATCTCTAGTCTGTTTTAAATCAAAACAGACGCTTTTAT
>SOMO01000073.1:300672-342014 GCA_028128575.1 Paedocypris carbunculus
GATATGAAAATGGTTTGGTTTTGATTTAAATTAAAAGTGGTTGAGACTTGCTAAAGTAAACTCTGCTACTACCAAGCATTTTTCCTGGTCCTGGGCAGTCACTTTCAATTGGCCCTGGAAGTTGCTTTGAGCATTTTAGTTTTAAACTTGGACTTGTTAGCCTGGACTTGTTTATTGGACCGCAATCCCCCCGCCCTCTTGATGGTCTTGGAGTGGTTAACTTAGAGCATTTTCATTCAAGAGAGCCTTGGTAAGTAGGGTCTCTGTAACATCTCGCGAGGACAAGCCGGACTAGGAACTCTAACCTAAGAACTCTAGGCGGCAAGACCGCATCAGGTGACTGATCACATTATGCCTCATCAACGTCTTATTTGTCATGTGACTCTGCTTTTACAATACAAACTTGAGACACTGGGGTGAATGTGTTGTCTCTGTTCTGCGATCCCAGTTCTGAGTTTGTGTTTTACTGGTTCTGAACTTGCTTGTGTTGTGGATATTGATGTATTTCTGCTTTGACCCCGGGTCCACCAGGGCAGTTACCATCCAGCCGTCTGAACCATAACCTCTCGTTCTCTGTTCTCAGAGAACAAGGTTACACAACATACTGATACTTTTGTTTGTGTGTATGCATGGTTTTGGCTCTACAATTTACAGTATGATGAAGGTCAAGACACAGAAAAGACTTCCATGAAATCCTGACACTGTTTTGTGTTTGCACACATTCAGATAAGCACAAGGTCTGTTCACACAGCTATTGCTGAGGCAGAAAAAACACTACACTCAACTTTTGTGCAATTAAAAACTTTCTTCTAAATTACAACTTATGGTTAAATATTATTGCAGAATAAGTTGTCTAAATTAATTTGATTGTCACCAAATTATTCATTTAAAATATATAAACAATATTGCTATACACAATTCTTTTTATTCTTACTTTAAAGTGTTGAAAAGGAAAAAGCTACATAACTAGAAACTAGAACTCTCAGTTATATAACTAGATCAACCTCGTCTCTCTTTCTCTCAGTAATAAAGCAGTGTGGACGGTGTCTGTTGGGTTCCGGGTTCTGCTTCTGTTTATGATGACGGTTGTCATGGTGATGCTCCTTTCTCTTGGTCTTGTTTTGTCTTTCTCAGAAAAGATTGAGTCTCTGGTGCAGTTCTTTTCTTTTACCAACAAAAAACTTTCACCCTGCTTTTTTTTTTCCATCTTAAACCCTCAATTTCTCTCTGAAAGTTTTCACACACATAAACACACTCTTCTCTAATCATTATTTAACTGCATTTAGAACATGTAAATCTTTTCCCTATTTAATACATCATCAGCCACATTTCACAAATGAAGCTGAGGGAGGTAAAGAGCTAAATGTAAAAATATGTGGTCAGGGGGTTGTCCACGTCACTGGATGCCAGTACAAGCAGTGGTCAGTAAACAGCTCTTAAAACGGAGGGCAGACATGATTTATGAAAATAAATACATACACACTGTGTTAACTGGACAAACACGTGTCTGTAAAAATTATTTTCAGGCTCTGTACCTGGTTTGCAGAGACACAAACAAATCTATTTGGGTGAACCTCTTAAAAACCTGTTTTTACATACGTAGTTACAAAGATAAAACGATGATATTTTATGACAAATAACTAAATAACAAAAAATATTTTCTAAAATGTAAACATATCATGTAAAATATATACATACAAATATGTAAAATTATAAAATGTAATACATAGACTTTTAGAAAAATGTTAAATTATATTTGAAAGAATAAGCAGATTTTAAATAAATAAATATTTTAATCAGACGTAACATTATTCCTAATGTAAATATTTTGCTTGTGTGTGGTACCGATCAGTTTATTTCGGTACTTTTTGTTTTCTGCTTTGTGTAAAAGAGGATTGGTCCCTAACTTGAAGATTCATCCTTTGAGTCACCCATGTTGAGATGTCACTGTCGCATGAATGTTCCCCTGTAGGGCAGTTCTCTAGATTGTGAATGCAAATTAAATATGTGAATCTGTACATTGTTTATGTGTAATATTAAAATTGTGCATGAGAGCAAATGACTAAATAAAAAGCAACCACAAAACAAAACGACATAAAACAAATACTTGTTACAACTCCACCCATGACGTCGCCATCTCCGGCTCTGCAATCACCCACCAGCCGTTCCGTATCATCCTCATCACGGCTGAACTCATCTGCTCTGCCTGATCCTCATCACAAGGACATTATTTGCTCTTGTCTCATGCTCACTCCCTTGTCTGTCAACGTCTATGATTCCTCGATGTTCCCTGACCCCAGAACAGACTCCCTCATTGTCGCAAGCCACTATCCCACAAGTACCCTGACCACTGCCTAAGGCTGCCCACTGCTCCAGGTTTGTCCGTGTTCCCTTCACTGTGTGTGTAACCTCACTGGATGGTTAAATGCAACTTTCAATACGGTCCCTAGTGGCCATATTGACAAACTCTCAAAACTTTCAAACTCTTTACTTTATTCAAAAACTTTACAATAGCTGTTACATCCTAAGGCTAGTTTGTAAAGGCTGAACTTGTCTTTTAAAGCTGATTTACATTAAAAATGTTTTACACTTTTGTTTTGTAAATGCTGCTGTGACTGAAGAAAGCCTTTCATATTCTTGTCTTTCTTAACTGTGAAATATTGCCAGAAAAAGCATAATCCTTTATTTAGAATCACAAGTAATCACAAGTATATTCTGAGATAAAAAAATTAGTTTTTCAAGCATTTGAGGCACCGACATGGAATTAAAAAATAAAAAATATTTGGTGTAAAATAAAGTAAGAAATGCAAAATAATCTGAACAAATGTTAACCCCTCCTCTAGATTTTTCTTCTACTCTCATATTTAACTTGATTATTTAAGTTGTTCGAAAGTCTGCTTGTTCACTTGCTGTCTCTCACTCTCTCTCTTTTTCTTTCTCTGTCTCTTCCTCTCTCTCTTTCTTTGTTTCTCTCTCTCTGTGTTTTCTTTTCCCGCTCTCTCTTTCTTTAATTCAGTCATTTGAAATATTTTGATAATTCATTAATTCATAATCACACACCTTTTACCAATCTTTCATCTCTCAATTCTTCTCTCTCGAATGTCACACACATACTTTTTCTACATAAGAACATATGTAGATATAAAAACATATGATCTAATGTAAGTATAAAAAAAAGGCAAACAATTCAAATGCAAAGTCACAGTTCCATCACATAATTTGTGTTTCTTGCAAACCAGCTTATATAATGGATGGTTTGTCCAGTAATGGGGCCGGTTCTGTGTTTAACAGGGAGTTTATGAATGTCCCGAATGAGCGAGGTGGGGGTTGTTTGTAGACAGAGGCCCCTCAACCCCGAGCAACATGATCCACAGCACAGAACCAGCTTTTACATGAGAGTGCTCTGTATAATACACAGTCTACTGTAACATGCCTCAGCGAATTGAACCCCTCGCTTATCCACAATCAACGGCTTCGGTCTAAACACTCGTTTTTGATTGATCTAAGACCTAGGTCAGTGATATGCTGGCTAGGCTTGACCAGCTGTCTACATACAGCTCAGAATCCCTTACTGCCACCCACAATAAGAACACTAATGTAGATTTTGGTTATTTGGGAACAGTAAAGAAGAGTTGGCATAGCTCTTATCCAGAGTTTTAAAGTTACAGCAGAGAAGACATTGTCTCTGCTGTAACTAGAAACTCTGGGTAAGAGTGTAGTTGGCCAATTCTGCTTTTCAGGGTTTGTGCGGAGAAAAAAACAAACCCTTTTTTTAATAGGCTGACATTTTCCCCCCTAGGCAGAAAGTAAATGAAAAATAAGTATGAAGAATTTGTTGAGTACAACAGGATGGCTGGATACATTGGTTATATTGATGCTTGCTCCGATGCTACAAATAACTGGACAAATGTAAAAGAAAAAAGGAACTCTATTTAGAAACTGATTGTAAACGTGTGGCAGTACTTTAAAGTGCTTTGCAAGACAACTTTCACTGCACTCAGTAAGCCCATGGAACTAAGTTGTTATTATTGTGTTTGAACCACACATATAACAGAAAAAAATGATCTTTTTGTGTTCTTCAGTCATCAATGCCCAAACCCCAGAACATACAAATAAAACTATTACGATTCTTGGTGCAGATCAGAAAGCCAGAGATCGTAGTGCAAGAAAAACACATTTAATAAAGAAACTCACATAAACTCAGGACAAAACTCAAGAACACAGGCTGGTGCAACATTACTGACAGACAATTGATCAAACACAGGTAATAACTTAAATACATGGACCAACGATGAGAATAGGCGGAAACAATGAAGCATGTGACATTACGCCCCCCTTCACAAGGCGGCTCCCGACGCCTTGACCAAATCATAGTGTAGGGATACCAAGCACAGGGTCAAAACCGAATCCCACACTCCGCAGCTCCTGGAACTCCTCGGCACGAGCATCGCAAAAATGACCTCCTGAACGAAGTGACCAGGTGGAGCCGACAGGGTAGCTGAGCCTGACGACGTCCTAGGCCGGTTGTAAAGGAGTGTGCCAGGTGGTGAGTGGATGAGGAGGCTGCAGTGTCCACAGGTCCCTGAAACGCAACACAGTTCCTGGACCTAAGGAAAGTGCAGGTGTTCTGTAATGGGCATGGGGGGGTTCCCAGCCTTCTTGGCGGAGAACGTGCAAAGCGAACACTGGGATCCGGACAGAGTCTCCTTGGCGGAACATGGGCCAAGCGAGATTCAGCATGGGACAGGGGAAGCATCCCAGTCTCCAGCGAGCACTGGGTGGTAAAAAAAAAAAAAAACAGGACAAAACACTTGCACTGTCCTCACTGGTGGCAACGGCGTCCGCAACTGTCCTGTTGTTCGCTGCTGCGTCCAGCAAATGCGATCATCTGTGCACTGTCCAAGAGCACCAGTCCTGGGGCAGTATTCCGTTACAATCCTTGGTGCAGATCAGGAAGCCAGAGATCTAGTGCTTATCAGTGCGGAGACATGATAAAAACAAGTTGTACATTTGCCCTACCTCTGTGTCAAAAATCATCAGCCCTTTTTTATTGTTTCGAGTAGTATGTCTAATTTAATTGCAGAAAAAATGGGTATTCTGCCTAATTAAGGCAGACACTTTTTTTTTTTCGGACAAAATGGTCCAGTTCCAAACATCTGTCTAAACACAGCTTTTATTTTTTTTATTTTTATTTTATTGTTTTTTGCAAATTGTGATACAAAAATGTGTAGCCAAAGTCCTAATGAAAGTGTAGAGAAGTATAAAGTAAAGAATAAAACACCTGATTATAGTTTAACTTGGAATGCGCTTAAATGTTCATCTTCATAAAAGGATTTTGATCTCAGAGTCTATCCCATTGGAGTAATGTTGACATTCATGTTTTAAAATGTGGAAGTGATTCTGGCTTAAACTTGGCACATTTGCTGTATTGTATTTTTCATTCAAACTAAAATGGGCTACAATTAAATTATGACAATTCGCTTTCTCTTGTTTTATTTTTGTTTCAGCCCTGGTCCTGCCAAGAAACCAGGGCAATGAGGACGCTTTCCAAGCCCCTGGGACCGCCTTTGCAACATTCCCAATTCTAATCTTTTGGAATTGTGGAAGTGGATGCCTCCAACATCAGGGTATGGGCTGTGCTTTCTTAGCGGCAGAGGAGCTTATCTAGAATGCTTCCTTGCGCCTTCAACTCCTGAACAATGAATCCTGCAGAATGACATTGGTAACCTCGAGCTTCTGGCAAGCAAACTGGCACTGGAGGAATGGTTGCACTGGAATAGAGGCTAAGCATTTGTTTGAAGATCTCAACAACTAAAAGAATCCCCAGTATCTTCAGAAAGCCAAGATACCTCCCCAGAAGGCCAGGTATGCAAAATTTTTCACTCAATTTTGTTTCACTTTCTCTTATCACTCAGGGTCCACGAATGAAATGCACAGCTGATTCCCTCTTTTGCCGAGAAGGCCAAAGATCAGGAACAGTCTCTAAGCTACAGGGTTCTACCTCCAACACCATTAGTCTCGCCAATCCAGTCAGTAGATGGGCAAATCCTGGAGCAGTTTCCACAACACCCTAACCTGCTTGACTGTCCAGAGGGGAAGATTTTCATCCCACCAGCCATCTGTATGCTCCGAGTGGAGTTAACACACCCATCTTCAGGTCATCCCAGCAACTTACATACATTCTCACTTCTGCGTCAATGCTACTGGTGGTGCTCCATGACTCGGGATGTACAAACAGTCGTACAAGGAGGTACAATTTGCAATGCATCTGCTGCACCTCACACCCTATCACAAGGCAAACTAATCCATATAGCGGTAGACTTAAACCTGGTAGCGCTCTCAAGGGAATACTTGGGTCTTAATTGTAGTTGACAGAAATTTCAACAGCATGCAAGATGATACTATTAAAGTCCTTTCTACTGCATTGACAGAGGCTGAAGCAGATTTCCAACCAGAGGGCAAAGGGTCTAACCGAGGCCTGCATTTTATCCCCCAAGTATAGTGAGCCTAAAAAATGTTTTTTTTTTTTAAACTATTAGTTAAAAAAAGGTTATTATAAAAAAGTTGTGGATCAGGAAGCTGCTGACCTCTGCACGACCTGAGCTAGCAGAAGCAGAGTTTGAACATCGCTGAACATTGACCTTATGATTTAAAGACCCTGACAAAACTAGAGGGTTGGATTTGAACCAGGTGATTGTATTTGCGTGCCCTCGCTATGGTTTATCTGACTGTGTGGAAATCATTCGCGTCATCACTGACTGAACAGACGAAGGTTGAGGAGACGAAGATCGATGAGCTCGTCCCATCACAGTAAACAGATGATTGTTTACACACACTCGCTGTTTGTTATTTACACACATCTTTTCATGTCTATTAATGTAACCAAGCGTTGAAACCTCAATTTCATCTCCAATTTCTTTAGTTTTTAAAACACTTAAGCAGCTTGAAGTTCAAATATTGATAATTGCTTAACACACGCATTCTGTCTCTATAGTTGGAACACAAACACTGGACCATAGCATAATATGCATTGAGATCTTACATCTACAGCCAAATTTGCAATGAAAGCAGAACACACAATCCATACAGTATGGACTTAAGACTGCCCACCTCCGGCTGGATCTGGTCGAAATACTCCTGGAGGTGAGAGTTTGAGACCTCTCTGACAATCATGTGAATTGAACATACACAAACCTGAAGCAGTGGGCAGCCTGGTCAGTGTCTTGCTCAAGAACCTACAGGAACATGGTTCGATCCTGCAATGGACCACAACTGCCACAGGAAAATGCGACTTCCTGGCTGTGGAACATTGGACAAGCTATTAACATAACATTGGAAACAGCATTGGATTGTGTCCCTTGTGGGGTCCTGTGGCACATGCTGCCATGTTTGCATTGCCGTCAGTAAGTCAATCTTGTTCACAGTGCAAGCTGGACTCTGGCAGGGCTACTTATTGTCATCCTGTTCATTATAGACAGGACATCTATGCAAGGGACAGTGGGGAAGTCTGGGTTAAGAAGAGATTCATGGGAGATTCATCTGTGATATTCACAGATGTCAACATGACAAGATCCAGGAAAGAAGTAGTTGGAATTAGTTAGCAGAGTGATAAGGTGCTCCCTAAGAAAAAAAGTGAGACCGCAGACACCAGGGATGAACTCGGAGAAGAGCCGCTTCTTCACCACATAAGCAAGAACAATGTTTTAGACATGTCAGAACCTTGTCTGGCTTTGGAACTCCTTGCCAGTTGAAGAATGGTGTCTGGGCTTCTCTGGTCAGATTGTTGCTCCCGCCAGCCCAAAATAAGTGGAAGATGATGCATGAACTTGTTTTGTTTTCAAGTAAAAAAAAAGATTAGAACACTTTTTATATGCTGTTAGTCTCAGAAATGAAAAAAATAAATAAATAAATAACAGTCCCTATGATGCCAATTATTATTTACAATTATTAAACACAATTGCCAATTGACAAAAAATAGATTTTTAGGCTAGAATTACACAGAGAAGATTGAGTAGCTACATTCATTCACAGTTGGTTTGTCATAAAGGGATAACAACTTACTTTCTCTTTCGGAGATGTATCGATCACAGACACCTCTTGCCAGGGTACAGACAGATTCCACATTCAGACTGTGTTGAGCCTTGGTATCCACAGTAGGTCAAGACAATACAATAAGAACGTCTCTGCAGGTTGCCCATCAGGTTGCCCATCGTTCACTATATAAGACAAAAAATTGTATTGTGTCTCTCATTCAGAGCAAGGTAAGTCATTTATTGCTTAAAAAAAGAGGAGAGGCTTTCTTCTGCTCTGCCATATTGTGTCCATAGGTGTAACTGAGCCCTGTAACACTGTGGTTCCAGTCTTTAGGGGTCTTGCAGGCCTGAATGGGACCTTTGCAGAAAACAGAACAAAATGCGGAATATCTTGAAATGTGGTAATAAGTTGTGCATCATTTGGAAGTAAATGTCATCATGTAATGGTCACATTTCATTTCCAGAAACAACTAATGTTTGCGATGTTGGTGTTGTAGAGAAAATATATTCTCAATTCCACACAATCTAACGTGTCCACAGTAACATCTTGACTAGAGAATAAGAAGCATCTGTCTTCCATTATATTAGATGAATCTGCTAGAAATGTTGCGGTCTGAATTTTGGATGAGATTTGGTCGACCACAAATCTGTGACCAATCCCTGGTAAGAACTCCACTGAAGAGTGCTTGATAAGTGTGTTGGAAAATTGCTATTGTTTTATTTGTATTGGCCTGTGTTTATTTTTTCGTCTGCAGTACAATATTTTATTTTTACATGAGCAATATCTTTTCTAGCTTCAGTATATTCAATGCATAAACGGGACGGCTGAAGTCCCGTGAGAGAGTCACCTATTCTGAAAAGAAACACCAAGGCCAGGTAATATCTAAAACCCTGAAGTGGGTTGTTTAGCTGAAAACAACTTTGTCTTTAGATTTTAAGCAATTTGTATATATGAATTCCTTTATATGAATTATTTTGTGGATTATTGAGTATTCCTTCTCAAGATTATTGAGAAGTGTTCTTAAATGTTTCACATTAAACTACATTAAACAGCATGTTTCCATGTTTTTGAAATGGAAAAACTTAGATAAAGGATAAATTCATTTAAACTGTTGGATTTGCGGCTTCTCAGCAGATAGTTTATCAAAATGAACACATTAAACATACACTGATTTTTTTTAAATAATAAAGTTAAAACTTTAGTTAAATTAAACTACATTTCTAAAAACAAATGAGAGAAGTAAAAATGGCTTCTGGAATTGTACTTTTTCTAATGCTAACACAGAGATGGGATTCTCATGGGGAGTCAGGGCAAAGATTGGTTCGCAGCTGTAGAACTGACACGCACTTCAATGCTTCCTTTCTTCTTCAACTGTGTTCAGTCTTATTTAAAACAGACTAAATTTACCTTGCGTTGAAAGAAAGAAGTGAGTCTGTCAATATGGACACTAGGGACCATGTCAATTAAGCTCTGCATTTATCTGAAGTCACACACACACGCACACACACACACACACACACACACTGTGAAGTGAGCGCACGACTGCCACAATTGAAGATGTTGCATTGACCATAAATCATCTTTCAATGAGCAACAGCTCTATGTTTTCTAGTTGAACTTATAGAACTCTTGCCATAACCCAGCTGTTTCAACAAATGTAGTCATGCTTAATGATTGTAATATGGACATTTTTTATCAGCTTTGATATGCACAAACTAAAGGCAATGAATCACTAGGCGATGGAAAATACAATTATTATTCCAGCTCAATTTGAGACATCGAAATACCGGGTCACTTTTATCTGTATTTGCCAATGTTCTAATCTAATCTTTCAACTTTCTACCAGTGTTTTTTTGTTTTACAATTGTTTAAACTATGTAAGAATATGTCCCATTTATAATAATCATGATTTAATTTTTTGGAAGCCTTTTGAGAACCTTTAGGTTGCATTATAGAGGATGAGATCACACACACACACCTACACACACACACGCACGCACACACACACACACACACACACACACACACACACACCAAATGCCCGGCAGAATAGCGGCAGTCAAATGCATCAGCATCCAGTCACAAAAAATCAAAATTAACCCTACCAACTATCTCAGAAATAGTCTGATTCTCTACATTATTAGTGAATCGTGTCTTCTAGCCCTGCTCAGGTTTTAGGCATTATCTTCATTATTTATATTTTTTTCTCCTAACTATATTATGAGAAAACTTATAATCTAATGCTGTAATCAAGTTTGAAGTATGACACAATCGCCCGCCCATGGCTACCGTCGGCTGAAGTATGCCTGCCCCCCATTCAGCCTGATTCCACAGATTCTTTGTAAAATCAGGAAGAAATAGCATCAGGTTCTGATGGTTGCACCATACAGGCCCACACAAACCTGGCTATGGAGCTCAGGGTCCATAACCTTTCATGGAGAATTATTTTCAGGCCAGACCTTGTCTCTTCACCATCTGGGAACCCCGACAGATGGGATTTTACCTCTGGAATTTTAATGTCTGGCAGATGAATGGGACACTGTCATTACTATTAGTAGATCATCTGTTAGGACAGATCATCTTCATGAGATGATGATAGCCTCAAGTTGTGGATGTTTGCTGATTGGTGTTACAGTAGAAACAAGAATGCTGTGTTACCCAACTGAGTCTGTTGTCTTTTTTCCAACAAGAATCAGACAATTTCAGTCTGATTCTTTTTTAGCACCATTAATCCACAACAGTCTACCCAAAGTTAGCCTATTGGCTGCTAATGTTGGCAGAACAACATTACTATACTGAAATACCTGACCAGCCAATGCGTGTATTCTTATAGTGAACAGATCGGATTCCGATGACATTCCAAGAAAAAAAGAGATGACTTCGTAACGATTTGGGTTGGGTGGAAAACAAAAACTCAAAAATTGTTGGATTGAAAGAGATAAACAGATAAATCCATGGTTTATAATTAGCACGTAAAAAACGAATAGATGGACAGATACATCAAAAGGTTTTCCGGTTAATTAGATTGTAAAAGAAGAGTTCCTTAATCTCCATGTTGGAGACACTTGAAAACAGGCAAGTTGTAAGTAAGTTAAAGTATTTTAGGAGGGACTGATTCAGGATCATAACATGTCCAGAGTCTGTGGCACAGATGGTCATTAAAGAGCATGATCCAGCACATTCTTCCTCTTCTTCAGCAGAGACACATGTGCAGCTGAGGAAGAAAATAAATCAGCTGTAAACGACAGGGCACTAACCCCCGTGCCCCGCCCCCTTCACACACACAGCACACACACACACAAGCATACGCAATTATCCCACACAATCATACATATGCGACACAACACACACCCCCAAAATTCTACGCTCTTGGTAGAAAAAAATCAAAGGGAGAAAGACACAAAATTGACTTAAAAAAACACCAACAAAGCATCTTCTCCAAAACAAAAATATCATTTTATTTGTAAATGCATCTGATGTGTATCAAGAATATATATATATTTTACAGGGGACACTTGTAAATATGAAGACTGGAGATATTGTCAGCAGAGGAACAAACTGGACAAAAGGTTTACATACATTCAATGATGGATGCGAGCATCGAAGTCAACGAGATGGCGAGGAATGATTCGCTCCGAAAGGGAAGGGTGAGTCAAAACAACAGAAAGAATCATTGAAGAGAAACAACATCATAAAGCGCTTTAGAACATCCACGCGGGTCGATCTTTGGATTGAGATGGAGAAAATTAGTCTCACACAATGAGAAAAATGGAGGACAAATGAAGCAGTAAATTAACATACGCAATCTAAAGCGGCGTAAAAATGGCACAACAGTGAAGTGTTTTAAACTGGCAGCTTTATGCACCGTACGACGTTAAAAAAATGAATTCAACTCTTTCAATTACAATAACACAGTTTTAATACAAATTATGAAACAAAACCCTACAATAATATAGCATGATGCCTTTTCTGGATATCAAGGACTTTAGTTTCCTCGGTGATTAAGTGAATTCAGAAATTATCAAAAGTGAAAAGCATGGTATACTGAACCAGTTTGATGAAAATTAATCCCTTCATTAATTAGCAGACAAAAGACATCCCAGAAGACAGAGTAAAAAGATGAATGGATGGATAGATGGGGAGAGAGAAAGAGAGATAGATAGATAGATAGATAGATAGATAGATAGATAGATAGATAGATAGATAGATAGATAGATAGATAGATAGATAGATAGATAGATAGATCGATCTAGGCTTGCACCACCATGAGTATCATGGTTTCCATAAAGCCCAGTAAAGAACCAGACCAACAACAGATGTGATTTGATCACAGGCTTCAGGTTGGGCTGGATTTGTCTGGACAACAGTGTGGCTTGGTGAGGCACTCTAGGAAACTTTGCATTTCAGCTACATGGAATTGCATTTTATCACAGCACCAAGCAGACGACGATGCGTTAAACATTTGCGCTTGCTCAGCAGTCTCTGAGTTTGACTCCGGTTCCCTCTGAAAACATGAGCTCAGCACGTCCAGACGGTGCTCAAGCTGTGTCCATGACTCCAGTTCCCAGGAAAAAAATGTCCTCCTTGAACTTTAGATGCGCTTCCGAAGCCCAACGATCCGGCCCGCGTGTGTCGTGCCAGTTAGCAGCATGCAATTTCAGTATTTCATCAGTACTTGCAGATTGGCAGGAAAAGTCCAAACTAATTCCTTTCCAGAGCTTAGTCAAATCCACTGACAGACTCAGATCGGGAGATTTGTTCAGGCCACGGGGCAAATATAAAAAGTGCTGGATGGGTGTAGAAAACATCTTCAAACCTCATCTCTAATCCTTGTGGCACTCAACCACACGTGCCTTGGCCCCAGTTGCAGATTTTCCCAGCGGCGGATTTACCGTTCGGCCAATCAGGTGATGGTCTGAACTGCCAGGGACCCCCGGTTTCTGTGCTATAGGTGCTATATTTTGTGCTTACATGATATAAATGTACTTCATTTCTAAGGGTCTGGTTCTAAGAGCATGTTTATTGAAACGATTGTTTTTCCCTGAGATTTTGTCGTGCTTTTCGTCAGATTGTTCGAATGAAAATAGTTCCTTTACAACCACAAATTAGAACAACAATTGATCAAATAGCCGTCTATCTCTTTTTGATTGTGCATTGCGACAGATATTAAATGGAAGGGTTTCAGCTATGAGTAAGTGCAAGTCTAACGATTCTTGGACTGTGAAAAAATACATTTAGGACTTCGATAAAGTCAGATGTGAACAATGAACCTGAAGCCTCCTGCTGTGTGAGAATCATTTATTTTAAAGTGCACAATTTACATTTTCGCTAGGCGATAATAAAAGAGCAGTGTTATATGTAGTGTGTTTGGATTGTTGTTGTGATATTATCTATTTTTATATAGAAAGGCGTTGAAATGTGTTTTATATACAAAATGCGAGTTTCTTTTTTTCTCGACTTCTATCATTCAACAGTACATCATTCTTTATTCCTAAATAACTTCCTAATGGTCTTAAGAAGATCTAATAAAGTCTAAGAATACTCGTCGAAACCAGCAAGAATCTCTACATTTAACGGTTTTCTGATAAAGGAGCCCCATAGTCATGTTCAGCTTGAGCCTGAAATGGCTAAATCCGCCACTGGGTATTCCAATATTCGTTCGCTAAAGGCAGTTTTATTTAGTCTTTTATAAAAGCAATCAATGAAATGGATAGACAACAAGAACAACAACAATACTGATCAGAAGGCCGGATCATATCTTGTGCGAACTGACGTTAGTTGTTTCCCTCCATGGTCTGACCAACAGGCCATTCACAGTTTACGACAACTCAACAGTTCTTAAAAACTCTCGAAAAGTCAAGAGCAAACGCCTCCTTTTTTGCCAATAGCTTATAATGGCACAATCCTACCAGCGATCAGTAGTTCTAACGAACACAAGCTTTTTGGTTTTAGCGGTGCTAAACACGTTGGTGATAATAAAAAAAAAAAGCAACTTTACAATTACAAACTAGGAATGTTGATGATTGGCACATGCATCAACAATTCACATCTCAACACTTTGAAAATTGTCAAATTTGTTCGGGAGATAATAGAAAACAATCATAAATGCTAAAAAAATACAATCTACAATGTCTAGAACATCCGCAAGGCTCAACGAATCAAGTTTCTTCGGCTCACATGAACCCCGCGCAATAAATTATCACAGTACCATAAACGAGTCTGTCTCTCGGAGGGGGGCCGCGCGGGGTCAGTGCGCGGCTCGCGCTGTCCTGCTGCTTCGTGGAAAGCGATGGACTTTGATGTGTTTGGAAAGGTGATCGCTGCGGGCGAACTTCTTCTCACAGATGGGGCACTGGTAGGGTTTGACTCCAGAATGGGAGCGTCGATGCCTCGAGAGCTCGTCCGATCGGGAGAATCTGCCGGAAAAACAGACGATAAAGATATCAGAACCAGTACCATTGCAAAACAGTCACATATACTTTAAAAAAATATATATATTATATAAAATATTACTTTGAAAAAATTAATAACATCAATAAATTGATGTTAAGTAAATTGAAAATTAAGTAAAGATAATGACCGTGAACAAATCAAGTTATCGATGAATCTATGACTAATTAAAGTAAGATAATTAATGTACTAATAGAATGAATTAATTCATAGAATTATTTTAAATTGAGTATAAATCAATAAAAATGAATAGACAACAAAACAATACGCAATACAAGTATAATGCTCACAACTGAAAGTCATTATCTAATATCAGATTAGACTCACTGAGTCACATTAATACAAGTGTGAACAGGCTTGAAGGTGAAGAAATCTGTAGTGTATTCATCTCCAACCGGCTCAAAGCAACTATATTTAACTCTCGGCTTAACGCTCAAGTTTCAAAAGAAGCTTTACACCATATTCAGCATTAGTGATTTGGAACTCAACTACGGAGCAGAGAAATAAAAAAAAAATCTGAATCTTTTCAAACAAAACTTGTGTGTTTGTGCAGATGTAAAGGTTAACAACTTAAAGGTTACTTTATTATTACTCAAAAACGTTATGCAACAGGCGTCTGAAGATAGTGTGTTCTTCTGTTTGTAATGAGAAATCCACAAAAAAAAGTCTCTTGCTCAACCCCATGGCACGGTTTCACATGGAGCCATAGGCGAGGTAGTATCTGTTTCTAATGTACCAGGAACATGTGTAGAGTATTTGCAAGCCTATAAAAAATAGCCTCTCTCTCTCTCTCTCTCTCTCTCTCTCTCTCTGACATGCTATGGCAGGCGCAGTGCAGTTAGCTAACAGCTATTCAGAGGATTTGTGCAGCATTCAAGTATAAAAGTCCTGCAGCAAAAAGACCTTCAAAAGCTGCTGAATGCTTCGATTTTGTTAACTAAAACGTACTTTTAGTTAAAAATGATGATATCATTTAAAAATATTTAAAACAAAAAAAATGTCACATAATATGGCCAATCAATCAACATTTCAGTGTTTGATCATTTTTATTTATATATTTTTTGACATACAAACCGTCTGACATTTTGTAAAAGCAAACGCATGTGTGACTGGCTTTGAAGTGTTGTGGGATGAGATGCTTGCGGACTAATAGTTGCCCTGTGGGGTGGGATGGGCTGATGCTCCCCTTCTTTCGGACGTCATAGCTCTCAAACCGAACTGTTCCAGCATGCTCAGCCACACATGTTTTGAACTTCCATATCCTTTTATTTTTTCAAAAGTCACTCCAAACTAGAGCTCACTGACACTCGACATCTATATTCAAAATTTCAGCTTTGCTTCTTCTGTTGGTTTCTACCTCTAGTAGCTTTTTGGTTGTAAGTAACAAAATACAGGACAGAATGTTTCCATTGAACATCAAAAACACAGTAAGCATGTGCTAAAATGCTAGGGACATGATGCTAAGCTATGTTTTCTTTTGCACTAAATTATATATTTAGGATAAGTACAAATGTACTGTGGACAGTGGGTTTGTGTGTCTGAACCATACTGTATGGATAACTTTATTTGCGGTCTCAGAGAGGAATGCTGAAAATGCAGGTCCAGCATTTCTACACGGACTCCAGAAGCCAAAATGAACACATTTCTGTAATTTACATACATGCATACAAGCACGTCTCCAAAACTTTGGTCAGACTCACTGACGTTGGAAGACAAAAACAACCGTTTTGCAGAAGAAGGACTAACCAAAGTAACCGAAAAGTGGACCTCTCAATCACAGTTCTTAATGCCATAGACTTTATATCTTGACTGACATGCTTTTGTCGTGTATGTCTGAAACTTGCAGGTTAACACAAGAAACTTGACAAACCAGTATACCGTTGACAGAAACTTTCTCTACCAAAAGGAACCTGATGATTGAAGATATGTGGTGTAAATCTGCTGTACAAAGATGTACATGGTTTCTTAACCTTGAAAAAAAATTGAGACTCTTCCGCATAATTACCTAAAGAAAAGGCTAGGGTTGCTTTGGTATACAAGGTATACGCAGAACTCATTCCTGTCAAATGCTCTTATGAAATATAGCCATAAAACACTGTTCCAGGCCGTCAATGTTTAATTCTCCTGACCTCACAATAGCCACAGTTGCACTTTACGTGATACGCAGAGAAACTCCGGCTGGACATAGACTATGAGTAAACAAATAAGGCAGTGAAAAGGTGCAAAGTCTGCCTCTTCAAAGACTTTATCTAATCTCCAAACAGCACAGATAACACAAAAAACAAGCCAAAATCTAAGGGCAAAATGTGAATGAATTTTACAGCTCTGTTGCAAAATGTAGCTCACTAAAAGTATGCAATGTTGCTAAGTAGATGGCATAAATACGTTATGACAACAGCCGTTGCAAGTGACGTTGCGTTTCTCTGTACATATGCTGTGCGACTACATGCTTCACGCCTGGCTTGATAAACCTTTCCTGGCTTGTACTTAGAATGCAAGGAAGAATGATGGCATGCCGCTAATGCAATGGAGGCAAGAATCTTGCATTTGTCCTACCAACCAAAGGATTAAATTTGCTCCAGTTGTAACTTTAATCATGAATGGTCAACAGAAATAGTGATGTACCCCCTGCTCCCAAAAGGATGTCAGGTGACCACTGAGTTGAATTCACTCCCTCACAATGTGAACATGTTTTGAATACCAACAATGACAAAAACAGAACATACAGGTATTCTTACCTCCATCCACAGCCCGGCCACGTGCAGGCGAATGGTTTCTCGCCCGTGTGTCTCCTCAAGTGGGCTTTTAGATGGCTGCTCTTGGTGTACATCTTGGCACAACCAGGGAAAGTACACTTGTGCATTTTTATGAGATCAGCAACTGAACTTTTTTGGAATTTGTGACCAACTATTAGTCCTGTACCCTGGCCATCACCGACTCCATTCTCCCCAAGACCCAGTGGCTTGGCAGCGATAGGAACAGGTGCAATACGAACAAACTTGGAAGAAGTTGAGTTGGCAGGTGGGATGACCTGAGGAACTAAGGCAAAGGTTTGACCCTGGATGTTGACAAGGAGCTGTGCTATTTTGATGTCTGATGAAGGTTGCGGCGTGGAAGGTGGCGTTGTAGGACTCAACTCTGGCTTCACCGGAACAGGTTGAAGTTGTAGGATTACAGGCATGCTGGAACTCTCCATCACCATAACTTTTTGAGACAGTTCTTCCGTCTTTAAGGAAATCTCGGGACTTGAGGGTCGTAGTGGGGACTGAAGATTTCTTGAGTCAGATTTGGCATCATTTATATCACTTGAGACAGGCACCGTTTGGTCTAAGTTTTGCCTCCAGGGTTCTAATGTACCCCCTTGACTGCTTCCACGAGTTATTAGACCTTCTTTAGCTTCTTCTTTGAAAGTCACCACTTCCATATTTTCCTCCAGAAACTCCTCAATCTCATCCAGAGTTGGTTGAAACAGAAGTCCGGCATGATCCTCCAAATCCCCAGGGAAAACTGGGAACTCAAAGCACTCCTCTTTTGCAGAGCGGTCTCGTAGCGACTCCCAAGCCAGACCCATTGGAAGAACAGGTGGGACCATGGGTGACAACGTGGAGGAAAAGGGGCAGATTTGGCTCAAATTGGATTGAGAATGAAGAAAGTCGAGGATACCATCTTGACTTTCTCCACTTGAGTTACTTCCACAGCTGGACCCAAGCACCTGAGACTCAGGGCTGGAGCATGACCGTGGACTAGACGAGTCACTCAGGTTATCCTCTGAGAATGGTGATGGAAGCTTATGGTACACAGCCTCGTCAGTCACCATGTCCGACGGGTTGCGAGCTGGCAGCAAACGAGAGAAAGGGAAGAAAGTCTCCTCATCCAGCAGCAGGTGATCCACCATTCCTGGCTAATGCTTGTCCAAAGTGTGGCAGTCTCTCATTCAGTTGTCCGTTGTGAATTATTCAGCTGTGGTCTGTTTTTAAAAAAAAACACAAAAAAGGGTAAGTCTTGTTAGAAAATTGCTTTCGTAGTTACTGAGTTGTACTTGTAAAAAGGTCACAGATTTGAATACAAAAGGTACCATGAGTCTCTTTAAGCAAGACATTGAACCCACTGGGTCCTCTGGTTTAAGGCTGCCCACTGTTTCGTGTGTGTGTGTGTGTGTGTGTAAACACTTTACAGTTTGGTGAAACACAGAGAACTGTACGTTTCTTCCCTGTAGGATAAGTAGGTGTTTAACTTCCTTTAAGTATCCAAAGTAATTGGTGATCTATTTTTTTGTAATGTAAAATAACCACATTTCTTTGTTGTTGTTTTGATTAAAAAAAAAAACATTCTGCTTTCGAAAATTAAGTAAAATACATAAACATGGAAATGTTTCTTCTGCATCTGTAATGAATTGATTCTAAAACAGATTTGTACAGTATGAAAAAAGAGTTAAGAACAACACTTGCTTGTCTACAGAAAGATTGCTCAAGTCATTGAGGTTTTAAGCACTACAAGGACAGTTTTTTGTGGAAGCCAGCTACTGCAACACTGGAAACAATTTACTTTAATAGCTGAGTACGTCAAAGCTAAAATAAGGATGTGAGCACGTTACTCCCTCGCTCGAGACCCTGTTGTAAGCTCACTGAGACAAGATAGTGAGACTGTTGGCTCACAGAGTTGTGACATTTTAAGCTTGATTGGAAACAGACAATAATTGAAATCTTACACTCCTTGTGTGCTCATAAAAATGACACAGCATGACACAGTCCCGAATTTGATCAATTGCCTCTTTAATAAACAAATACAGTACTCATTTTTTTGTCCTATTAATATTTGTTACATGTGTTTGGTATTCAAGGGCCAACTTTGTTATATAGAATTTTTTTCTTTCTGACAATGTTACAAAGTCTAGCTGCATTGCCTAATATAACCATTCACTAAAGCGTTTCAGGATACATGGACTAAAAATACAACCAAGTATGTATTTAAAGCATTAAATTAGCATGTAATAAAGCTGCTGTACATTCTACTGTCATCATAATAATACACACTGGTGAGTGTACATACAGACACAAGAAGCGTTTTGAGAACAAACTGTCCTAAAGGCTCACATTCGACATAGTTTAACTCAGTGTTACAACACACCCAGCATATTCGCTGCAAGTAGGCATATTTTGAAATCTCGTCTTTAAACATACACTAAAGGGTCCAAGTCTAGCTGAAACCTCGTCATGGTTGAAGTGATCCATTAATCAGAACCGAGTAGAGCGCCCCCTGTCTGCCGCAGAATGACCGAGAATAACCCGGATATCTACAGCCACTGTCAACACCCACATGTGTCCACTGCAAACTTTCGGCACGCTGTTTTCCACTCTTTCCTTCAACGGAGTTTATTTGAAAACTATATTTGTGACCAAACAAACGATTTGACGTTTCAAAAAGTGCGAATATTTTTCATAAAGTGCATAAAGTTGCTGCCTTACTTTTTCAACATACTTCTTACACATGCATTTTCTTGAATCGGTTCATGACTTCAGGTCTTTTTTTCCTTGTGTTGGCTTATATATAGTGCTTGTCTTATTTTTATTTTTTATTTTTGTCATGCCCTAGCAATAAGAAAAACAGACATACACAAAGATAATAAAGTTTTAAAAGTCACAACGAATATGAACACAGGCTATTGCAAACTATTCTGCACGATCTTCCACTGTCGTCTGTTCTGCAAAACTAGAACGCGCTTTTCACGAGCGCGTGAATCGACACGGAGAAGAGGACAAGAGAACGGCCAAGAAAACGCGTAAACTTACCTCTCGAAACAAGTCGCGTTAATCCGTGCTTTTCAAGCCCTAGTCCGATCCCCTTGTCTGATCTGGCGAGTGTTTCATTAACACTGAAACGTGCCCTTGAGACATGGAGTAGCTCATGCTCTCTCTCTCTCCCTCTCTCTCTCTCTCTCTCTCTCTCTCTCTCTCTCTCTCTCTCTCTCTCTCTCTCTCTCTCTCTCTCTTTCTCACACACACAAGCACGCACTCTCTCTCCCTCTGTAGTGTGTTACACTGCTGTTACTCGATCTCATCGGTGTGGGCTTTAAGAGTTTATCTACGCGCAGACGATGAAGGCTCGTCTGTTGTTCGCGCTGTGATTGGTCGATATGCAAAAGGAGGCGGGACGAATCTGCCAAACAGCTTTTTTTTGTTGCGCGTTATGTAATAAGAAGCAGTAAAATACAGGATCAAAAACAAAACTTTCTAAGGTCATTTATCCAGTAAAGTAAGTGGAGGTAGAACAAATAAAAGTCATTACTATACTTCTGGTAAAATTTCAACATACTGCTGGTAACAATACTTATGTATTGTTAGTCTAAAACAACAAAAAGTAGTAAAGAACAAGGTGAGTATGGAAACTTTATTCTTTGGTCTGTTTACATCTGAATTTTTTTTTCAAATAACTTGTACAGTACTTGTATACTTGTGTTTAAAAACAGTAACTTGTATATAAACAGTGTTGGCCATAGTTCTTAAAATGTTATTATAGTTACCAGAAAAGTTATTCTTACTGGTTCTTAATTGCGAGAAAAAATATGTTGCCAGATAGTTTGATAAGTCCAGATATTAAATATGTTATATGATTGAAATGAATAACGACTTCAATCACTTGATAATTGTATGAATAATGAATGAATGTTTTTATTTAAGTGTTTTTATATGTAAGTGTTCATATATTTCATGTAGTACCTTAATTTCAAGTTTAGTTCATTTGTAAGGCACTTTTCACAGTTACAACTGGCACAAAGTGCATAAAACACCATTGTGATGTTGCTGGTACACAATGTGAGAGAAAATCATGCAATTTAAAAAAAAGCAATTGCCAAATAGAACAAATAAACGCAAAATATTCTAGGTTTATAGAGAAGCAAAAGCTAACAATTTCCTAAAACATACATTTCTTTAAAAACAAAAATGCAATTCTCTTTTTTTTGTATAACAGTCTCTTGTGTACAGTACTTACTTGTGTACCCTTTTTTCTTCCATTCCGAACGTATCAGTTTAACTACAAGTGCACTCTATAAATTAGTGGACATTGCGCCAGAAATGACTGTTATTTATTAAAAAAAAACACGATTGTAGTACAAAATAAGCTATTGTCCGGACAAAGACAGAGAGATCTGATTCAGTCAGAGCAAATCTCTGATGAGCTCAATTAATGGAACTGGTTTAGTATCCAAAGAAACAGTGAAACTTAGAAAGAAATAGTAATTGCTTGGATCATAATTTTGCTATCAAATACACTCTGTTGTGGTTTGTGGCAGCTGTGATCCAGTGGTAGGGCACTTGACCTTGTGTCCAAGAGGTTGCGGGTTTGAATCCTGCTGTGGCTGGTTCTACAACTGTGTTTTTAAAAAAAGACATTGATCTCCACCTGCCCCCCTGAAACCACGGCTTAGACTGCCCACTGCTCCGGGTTTGTGTGTGTTCACTTCACTGGATGGTTAAATGCAGCCCAATTTTGATACGGCCGTAGTGGACAAACACACTCACACTCATAAAGGGTCTGCTGGGCATTACTGCCACACCTCACAAATCTCTGCCACCTTGCAGCGGTGGACAAGACAAAGCCCCGCCAGCCTCGCTGTTGTTCTCAGCAACATCTAGATACTGTACTTACACATTTGTTTTCTTATTGGCAGCCTGACCTGGACACCTTCACATACAGGACATACATCTAAATCCTAAAGCTCTAAAGTCCCAAAGAAACGTCTAAAAGTGTATTGCTCCACTGTATGTGGTTGAAGTGACATCAACGCTGTGATTTTGACCTGGAGAAGTGAACAGGGTTTACCTCATGCTTCACTTGAGCCAGAAGAGAGAACTCTAGATGCTATTTTCTAGTCAGGGTTTTCACCAGACCTTGTGAACAGAATAACACTGTCTGCATGGCTGTCACCTCGGCCTGATTCTTCAAAAACACATCATCTCACTACCTGTAGCACCTCGGCTGGAGGCTATTTTGTACAGCAAAAGGACATGGTGGTGGATTTGGGTAAAATTGCTTGTATAATGCCTTCTGAGACTTGGTATGGTGTTCTGAATCCTAAAAGATGCTTACATTTTTTTTTCTTTGGCTTCCAGTATCCATTGACATTATTCAGTACACCAAAAATAAAGTATAGTGGAGATAAAGGAGCTTGGCGTTTTCCAGTTCCAATGTGCAGCGTGTGAAGAGGCCACAGCAGGATCCAAAATGATGCCGTTTTTGTCATGTTAGTCCAAAGACCTTCCTGCCTGGAAGCCATCTTCGAAAGACACTTCTGAGGTTGAATTGTGCACCAACCTGCTCGCAAACTGGAACAAAAGACTTGTCTGAAGTTACAAGATGGACTATATCACACTCCAGGAACTCCACTGCGTGAGTCAGACTCTTGTGTTTATGTTTTCACGGAGGATGAAATAAAAGATCTGCTCTGTGTTGAGCAGAAAAAGCATGAAGAACCTTGAAGATGAAACCGAATGACTAGAAGAAGAATATGTTTTTTTCTGCTCTTCTGCATTTACATTTTCAGATTCGCTCTGCCTTCCAAAGGCTGGAATGGTTTCTTAACCTTCTCCTACAGTGACCTCGGGCCCTAATTCTTCTCTTTTTTCATTTTGCCTTCCTAAGTTTTTGGAGCTGGCATTGCCTAATCACCAGTTTCCCCTCCGCTTCAAAGTTCTGGGTGCTTCACAATCAGAACCTGCATCTTCACGCCTAGGAACAGGGTATCTCCAAAACACATAAGCTTGGTTTACATTGCACCAAGCAGTTGTTCTTACCAATTTACCTTACTTGGTTGAAATGATCAGATTATGTTGTTGCATTGATTTAAAAAGTCAAATTTAAATGCTGAGTAGAAAGGACAGCATTCACTTTAAGTGATTTAACTATCAGTAAATTAAATGTATTTAATTACTGGACAAGTTTCTTAACATATAGGCTTTTTGCAGAAAAGAACATAAATAATGAGGACAAAGCTCAGCAGGAGATTTAAAATGTGATGATGATTATTAATAACATGTTTTATTCACTTTAGTCATAACGGCAATACAATGCCTTCTCTGCTTTATTATTATCAGGAGATTACACGAGGAATTACTGCTTCAATTTAATATGGGATTAAAGTACTGACCTCATAAAGGATCTCTGATAAGACGTGTGTTAAATGATGTTTCGCCCTCAGTTACTGCAGGGCAGAAATACACGCAGAGACACACACATTTGCACAGTCTTCTATCTTACTTTTCAGTAATATTTGCTTATGCTAGGCCGTAGTCCATTTTTCTAACCTGTTTTTGCATGACCAAAAGTACTGTAAATGCCATTGTTAAGTGAGTTTAGCCACACATCATGGCTTAAGCTTAAGCTCACTTCACTAACTTTAATGTTCACTATTTATACTGTGCACTAAAACACAAAACACCACTAAACGAGAAAACATAGCTAGTGTGTGTCACCAGTTTGAGCTAGAATGATTAAAGTCATGAACTTATTTACCAATACTACAAAACTGAAAAATAATATACTGTATGGTGAATTTCAGCTTGTAGTTCATTTCTGACAGTAGAAGAAATGTTAGATTCAGCACCAAATAAAGAGGAAGAGTGATTATCGACTTTAATTAACTGTGTTTGTCCTTTAAATGACTTTAAATTGACTAGACAAATATAAAATAATATTTTTTTTATTTGATGTGTGTAGCTAGAATCCAGGTGTGCTTAGTGGAGAGTTTACAGTAACTTTTTAAAAACGGAGGCACAGTGAGTCAGGAAGAAGTTACTACAATGGATGAATGGTTGCATTAATTACTGGACACATATAATATGCATGACAATTGATGAATAAACAATTACTGTGAACATTTGAAAACAATATAATGAAAAAAAAAAACGTATTATTGCTCTTGAACTTTCAAATACTGTTCAACAGAACGGAAAACTATAAAGATATCCATTACAATTAGTAAGGATGTTAAATCATCATCTGATTATAAGTGTGTGTGTGTGTGTGAGAGAGAGAGAGAGCGAGAGAGAGAGAGAAGATGAGTGGGTGTGTGTGTGTGTGTGTGTGTGTGTGTGTGTGTGTGTGTGTGTGTGGAAGAGGATTAATGCTCAGCCTTTCACCCACTTCCACTGATCCTGCATGATGACAAACAGACTGAAAGCTTCACACTCCATCAGGCTCCATGTTTTCTACAGTGTTTACCATAAAATGATTCTACGTTTTTGTCATGTTGTGTGTAGGCTTACTGACTGGAGTATGTGTCCGCTAATGCTGTTCCTCGGTCAGTCTAGTTATTTTGCGCTTAGCGTTGAGTTAAATGTACATTTACTGTACATTTGTCTCACATGGTCTTGTTTCCAAGGTACAGCACATATTTAAGAACAGCCTGTGACTTTGAGCTAAAGATCTTCGAACAAGTGATAATAAAACAGCTTTCACAACAGAAGACGAAGATACGCTGATTTCAGATCATTTGACTGAATCTCGTACTCTGTGTCATGGCTTTTTCTACAAAAACATGGGAAAGGTCAAAGTTCAAAGGTCTCCTGCAGGTAAACGTTCTGCACACAAACACTTTCTATCTCTCCTTCACACACACACACACACACACACACACACACACACACACACACACACAGATGCTGGATGAAAGAGGTTGTTTATTTTGACCTGGTCAAGGTTGATAATGATGCATGTTGCGCAGAAACACAAAAATGGCCACACTGTGTAGGGAAAAAACTCTATTCTATTCTATTCTATTCTTTAAACGTTCGTGTTGAATGAATGCATGCAAACACAAATCAAAACAGTTAGAGCACTACAAATTGTGAATAATAAAGGAATGGAATATTTAGCAAACATCATAAAGTCATTATTTTATTACCAATAGAGAATAGATAACAATTCAAATGTTGAGTCATGCCAAATTGTGGCTCGTTTTGGATTTCATGATCGCTAGGCAGAAATAAGCTGCGGAAAAGTTAAATGCTCAAACCCGGAACAGCTCCAAGACCGATTCGAAACGTATTAGGTTAATTGGCAGAGTTACTGGGAAACAAAAAGAGCCTCTCAGACTGGCCGTGACTCTCAGAAGTGGAAAAGTAGCGTATTTATAACATAACATTTAAAGTCATCTATGTTAATATAATTGAAATGTTATTTTTTTTTTGTGAAAATTACTTTTCGCATTAATGCTTTACAAGAATTTGTATAAATTATGAAAGCACCACAGTTAAACATTGTAAAATGCCCACACATCCATTCATTTTCTACCACTTTTTCCATTTCTGGGTCATGGGGAGCTTGAGTCAGTCTTAGCAAATCTGGACCTTAAGCGGGACTCACACTCTGGCTTGGTGGCCAACCACTTCACAGAACAGGACACATTGTTAAATAGATGTTCTAATATTAATTGATAAATGTTGTGAAAATGTAATACATTTTGATTATGAAAATAATCACAATTTGTATTATGCTTTTGAACCAAAACATTTTTTGTAATTAATATTCCATTGATGTGAATTACCAGAGTTCCAAAGGAGGTTCTTTATCATACTACTGTACACACTACAGAACAAAAGCTCTGTTTAAGACAGGATAGACAGATTTACAGCAGTTGGAGATTCATCACTTTAAGTGGCACAATTTTAAGAATATGGAAACAGCTGGTTGTCCCCTATTAGTGGTGATGACCTCATCCCGCAGTGGTGATGATAACCTGTAGTGGTGATGATAACCTGTAGTGGTGATGACCTCATCCTGTAGTGGTGATGATAACCTGTAGTGGTGATGACCTCATCCTGTGGTGATGATAACCTGTAGTGGTGATGACCTCATCCTGTGGTGATGATGACCTGTAGTGGTGATGACCTCATCCTGTAATGGTGATGATAACCTGTAGTGGTGATGACCTCATCCTGTAGTGATGAATTCCTGAATATGCGTTTATGTAAACAGCACGTAGCTTCTATAGATTTTTATATATCATCGGCCTGTTGAGCCAACGGTTCGTGTATTGTATGCCAGGGGTGTCAAACCCAACCCAAAGCAGCAGTAAAAACAACACATTACCACACAACAGAGCAAGGCCTATACTTTAACTACAACTCTGGACTATGACCAGTGACTAGCCTTTGGCTAAGAAATACTACAGCAAAAGAAAAAAACAAAAAGCTCTTTGGAGATCCTGGCTCGGTGGTCTCAGTCTCCCCTGGCATCTTTACATGTAATCCAGACTGAACTCAACGTGAGACCTAAATGTTTTTGCTTCTTGTTATTCTATCCTATTATTATAATAGAATACAGGACTTTTATATTATTATAATTCATGATATTATATTTACATGATTATTATTGTTTTATTAACACTATTATATTTTTTTCAAACTGTGGGCACAACCTATACAGAGAATGACATTTGTGAGCAGTACTATGAAATAAAAATGTGTGTGTGTGTGTGTGTGTGTGTGTGTCAGGAGTGGCTGCAGTTGATGTGTGGCTGGGCTGAGGGAAAAGTGAAGTATTTAAGTGTTTACTCAGCTATAAATTGCTGTGTTTATTTGGGTTTACACTTGGGCAGAGAGATAAAACTGCACCGGACACACAGAAACAGCTCTTTCGTTGCTGTTTTTTTGCATTGGTGAGCACACACATTTTTTAGCACTCATTTTTTGTACTTTCCAGAATAAAACAACTTGCAGGGATTTGAACAGAATTTTATTTACATTTATTTAGTTTACATTTTTACAATAGTTTATTTTCTTTTGACTAAACAAGAGCAACTTGAGCATGTGAATTCCTCATTTCATCAATGTGAAATATTCATTTACTCACACATATGAACAACTACGCAGACACACACATTGATTGATTTTTTTGATCAAAACACAAATATAATGTATCAGCTGATCTAGAGAGCAACAAGATTTTTCCTTTGGTGCCAAAACTCTCTTAAAAATGTCTTGTGACAAGGTATTGCGTTTCATTTTGCAGAGGATCTTTTCAATTTTAGAGGATGTATAAAACAACATAATCAATTAGTATTCTTATATACAAACATAATGCTACCTACATGAGACAATGATTCAAAAAGACAGTTTGACAGAAAGATGAAAGAGACAGCAGAGGAAAACACGAGTCAACGGACTGATAAATGAATGGGAAAACAGGAAAAGGTAAATGGGGATAAAAAGCCAATTGATGAGTCAAACAGATGATTGGGTGAGTTGACAGATGACATATTAAAAGACTAGTTAAAGAATGAAAGGATGATAGATCCATGAATGAGTCGATTTTTTAATGGGATGGGAGGTAGAAACTATGGAATCAATATTTGTAAATAATAGGCAACAGGAGAAGTGTCCGTAAACACTGTAAATAGGAGGTTTGGAGTCGATTGATGGAAAGGTAAGATGATAAATGGATGTGAAAAACAGCAGCACTAAGTGGCTGGATCAGTCAAAAGATGGTGAGCATCATTACGCCATCTAGTAATGGTCCAGTGAGGTAAGTGGAAACTTCTGAGCAACTCATCATTGTTCCACGAACAGGGAAACACTTGAGCTGAAGTGGAGTCACACGTCCAGTTTCCCTGAGCTCAGCCAGAGCTCCACAGAACTGGTTCTGTTTCAGTCCCTCTCCAATCTTCACCTTTCCACACATGTTTGCCTGCTTTCTTTCCGGCCCCTCGTTAAAACCAGTGAAGCGTCATGGCCGCTGTCCCGCTCCCAGTTTTCCAGTCTAAATAAACAAGTTAAGAACAAATAAACAGCCGCAGCCACTGGATCAAGCGGATGGAGAAGTTGCGTACAGTACTTGAAGTCCACAAACATCTTGTTTTTCCACGAGAGGAAGAAGAGAAGCGCATGCTGATGAAACTAGCTGTTGTTCAACACTGCTAATGGGAAACAGGTTAAAATGCAAAACAAGCAGTTGGATGAGGATCAGTGAAGGACACTATTTCTTCTGCAGCCGAAAGGGCCCCGGGGACCAGCCGGCCCAGAAGCCCCGGCGCCTCCCGCGTAACCAGGGTCCGCGTAACGAGATTTGGCATTTACGAGTAAAACGTGGTTCCCTCGTGTCCCAGGACCACATCCATTCGTCCTTCCACACGGATCCATAAATCACTGCTCATCCAGCCCTTGATCATCTTCCGCTCTGTGCAAAAACCACCAGTAAACATTGCCAACGATCGTGTCGTGGTGTAGTCAGAGATCCTTTACATTTTAGATGTGTGGATAATTAGAGAGAGAGAGAGAGAGAGAGAGAGAGAGAGAGAGAGAACAGAAAGATACACACACACAGAGAGAGAGACAGAAAAATTGTGAGAACAGAGAGAGAGACGGGGAGAAAAAAGAAAGAAAAAGAAAGAGAAAGAAAGAGGGAGAAGAGTGTGTGAGAGAAAGAGTGAGAAAAAAAGAGAGAAAATAAATAAAATGTAAAATAAAAAGTGAATCCAAACTGAGAGAGAGGGAGAGAGAAAGAGAGGGGGGGGGGGATGGGATGAAGAAAGAGCAATGTGTTAAAAAAGAAAAATAACATGGGAGAAGAGGGTGGTGTAGAGTAAGAGAAACAGAGAGACATGCAAACAGAAGAGAATAAAAGTAGAAAATAAAGAGCTGCAAAGGTCAGTTAAATAAAACAGAGAGAAAAAGAGTGGAGAAGTGAATGTGCTTGTGTTGAATGTCGCTCGGGAGGCCTGGGATTTATGCAACTTTCCTCGACAGCAAAACAGAGAAGCAGTTCAAACCTCTGGACACACACACACACACACACACACACACACACACACACACACACACGAGCATAAACACTAACGCTATTGACAACAATTTTGTTTATACCAAACTGGTCTATATCTTCATCTATACCGAATAAATCTAACCTTTGGTCTTAAATCTGAACAAACTGTCCTGAAACAGAAACTCACAATGACAATGTTTAGTACAACCACTAGAGGACAGTGAAAGAACAGAATGCTTTCATTTTTCATTCACACAAACATTCTCTCTGTCACTTTCTCTCTCTGTTTATCAGTTTCTCTTACTGTTCTACTTTTGGTGTAGTTAAATCAAATAAAGTCACATTATTAAATTTAAATGTTTTTTTACAAACACACACACACACACACACACACGCACGCAAGCATGTGCAAGCACACACACTAGGGGCCATATCAAAATTGTGCCCCCCCAAAAAACTCACCCCACTCTCTTTCAAAAAGAGAAAACTGAAAGTAAGAACGCAGTGGGACTCGGGTGGTCACAAGACACTCATGCTTTATTAAAAACACAGGTGATATAAAAGGCACAGGTATCGATACACAACCTCAGAGGGAATGTTTGACACGGCAGTACAAGCTTCTGTCTTCACTACGACACAAACCTCATTTAGTCTGATAAAATATTCTTCTACATGAAAGAATCCGAGTAATAGTTTCATCACAGCAACAAGAAAATACATCCATAATCGGAAGAGAATGATGGAATACCAATGTCTGTGCACTAGTTCTTATACACAACAGAGAGAATCAGGGGAAAAACAAAAAATCTTTTGGAGTCCTACAGTCCCGAAAAACTTTCTGTGATTCCAGATTTTGGGAGGAGAATCCCGGGGCGAATCTCACAAGACGTATGGAGACTACGAGACTGCGCTTGAACACGACAAAGAAAAGTAATTATAAGGGTTACGGTAACGTCATGTTCCCTTTTTTGTTTTGGAGGTTTTGCCACATTATATGCACTGTAATCTTCTGAACTATAAGGCACACTTAAAATCCTAACAATTGTGAACCTTCCTAAAATAATTTGTGCATTTTATGTGAAAAAAAAAATTAGGAAGTATATGTTTATCAGTTGTGTGACTCATAGTGCGGAGATTACGGTTTGGCAAAACACGTATGGCATAAAATCAAATGTACAGTGGCTTGCGAACGTTTGGGAAACGTTGACAATTTCTGTAGGTTTCTGTATAAATCGTTGGTTGTCAAAAATAAACATTTCAGTTTACTAGGAGACAGTGATACTTGAGAAGTGAAACAAAGGTTTATAAGATTTACAGAAAGTGTGCAATAATTGTTTAAAGAAAATTAAGTGGGTATTGTTGATGTATTTACTGTCCCTGAAAATTTCTATCACAAGAAGTAACAATTTACACAGAAAAACATGAAAATCAACAAGGTTTTCCAAACGTATGCACCCCACTGTATAGACCACAAAATATTAAACAATTATTAAAATGGACTTTAGCGCAGGTTTTGAAAAACAAAAACTGTCTGTGTGCGTGCATGCGTGTTTATGAAATTTACAGTGAGAGAGTGTCAGAGCTGTCTCTCTCTCTCTCTCTGAGTCTCTCTCTCATTCATCTGTCATTATCTTGTTTATTGCTTAGTCTCTCATTTATCTTTCTCACACTCTCTCATTCATCTTTTTCTCCTGTCCCCCTTTTTATTTTGCTCATCCCCCACCCCATGCATCTATCTCTTTCATTTTGTCTGTCTTACATCACTGTGTGATTTTTTCCCTCCAGAATCATTCGTGTCTGTGGATGAATAGCAGTGATTGGCACTGGGGTTTTCGGGTAATTATCATCTGCTTCTCACACATCAATATCTCTGACACACGGAGCTGCTTATTTCTCCCGCTCAAAGCCAAACACAACAGACACAATATTTACACGATCAAAAGTGCAGCGTTACAATTGTGACAGTATGACACTTGTACAAAACAACATTCTATCCGTGGATTATTCTAGAAAGTCATTTTAAAATGAATATTTGTTCGTATATTTTGAAACTTTAATAAAAAAGAATGAATTTTAGACATAGTATTTAATTTGTCTTTACAGTTTAGATATAGTGATTTATAATTTTTAATTAATGTTTTAGTAATCTCACATTTGAAGCCTTTGAATAAACACATGGGTTATAAAGTTGATAATGAAATATGTAATATGTACAGCTTTGTGCAATCATTTTACAGAGTATTACGTTCTTATTGCTATTGTTACAGTAATAATAAATGCAACTATCACTTTTAAACTCATAAGAAAAAAGGAACAAAAAAGTGTGGGAAAATTAGGGAATATGTACCAAATAAATGCATACAATTCTTTTAATTTGCATCTCTATAAAACGGATTTTGGAAATTTGGAGAAAGGTTTCTCCAGGTGTTGTGAGATTTACCCTGTTTTCCCTCTTACAAGGTTTGACTCATGCACAAACCGTAATGCGTCTGTTGACTGATACACCACACACCTACAGCTCCTGATGCCACTAGAATATTTTTATGTTATGATGATGTGCTACTGCTAATGCATGTGGGTGACCGTGTGTGTGGATGGCATCAGATCTAATCTGAGTTAAGAATCGTGTGTTAATCTGACTTGGGGAAGGTTGTCGTTAAGTGGCCACAATCAGAGCTGATCTGGATCAGAGGTGTGGTTGGGTTGTTTTAGTGATCTGAGATCATGTGTGTGTTTTTATTTGGTCACGAGATTGGCAGTTGTTAATTGCACAAAATTAGAGCAGATCTGAGATCAGAAATTGTGTGCTAAACTGGTTTGGGGAACGGCTATTGATGTTTGGTGCAACTTTTTTAGGATCAGAGGTGTTTGTTTATCTGAGTTTTGGGGGATGGCATCATCGCTGGTCTGGGTTCGATCCCTCTTCCCTTCATAAAGGACAGCAGTTGGTCGGGGATCTCGGCCAACACATCTTTGGCCAGACGTGCCATGCTTAGCACCTGGTTCCCAGATCGGTCGATGTAGTCCCTAAACGGCACAAACTGTCAAGAAAAACAGCCCAGTGTAAAATTATAGAAATAGAGGTAAAAACATGTCAGTCCAGAGTCCTAGCCTTGGCACTCAAGGCCCGAAGCCATGTGAAATAAATGCTATCGCCCATACAGCTCCTCACAATGTGGAGAAGAGTCTGTACTTCAAAGCAAAGTTTTGAAGTGTCTGTACTGGACCGAGCCCCTCACCCATCCTCTAAAGATGGGCACAGACACCCTGCAGAAAATATTACATGTTTTTTTCTTGTATCCAGACCTTCGTACTTTCAATCATGGCCTAAAGCTTATCAAAAAATGAGAGCTTTGCCTGTTGGTTGAGCACTTTTTCACTCAGACAGTTTGTTACATAACCACACATCTTTCCACACAGTACACACACACACACACACACACACACACACACACACACTAGGAAAAAGTAATAGCCGTACACTGCCATAGCCCCATGGATTGAGCACTTACAAAATGTATATTTCCACACAAATAGAATGGTAATACTGTACACAAGACGTAGAAGTATTTTAGTGACCCGCACTTCCCACTGCAATAGAACGTTCCGTGTGACAGCAGCAGAAAGTTGGAAACAGAAACGCAAGGTACTGTACAGATAAAGCTACAAATATTTCTCCCATTTGCTAAAGCTCATTTGATGATGGACGAGAAAGAATAAAAGCTAGAGACCAACAGTGACAGAAGAGGCAAAGTTCAGACGACTATGGGTTACAGAGGAATAAATACGCTGCATTTGAGAAGACCCAGCAGAAGTCTGGACCTGCGGCGGTTTCTCTTTTTACCTTTTTGTTGGCTGTTCTGCAAGTGCTGGCTACATTGACTACTTAAAAGTCCAGTAATAAAACTTGTTTTCGAGTAGAATACATGTAACACTGCTGGAATTTTGTAATCTATTTTTTCTGTTGGTATTTTATTTTCCCTAATAAAACATAGCGTCCAGTTGGGAAAATGTTGGGCCATTTGTGAGGATGGAGTTGTTCAAGGACAATCAGTAGAGAATTAAGGCATCAGCTGAGTTCTGCCCATCTTTATTGTTCCTCTTGTCGGCCCTCAGAAAGTTTTGGAGAGTACAATTTCAATATGGCCCCTAGTGGTCATATTGAAAAGGCCACTCACTTCACTTCATAAATAAGAAGAAATTACTTTATTTGTTTATTTTTATGAATAAACTTTTTATTTACACCAACTTGCAGATCGATGAAAATCTTCATTTTCAAGTTTCCAATAAAATACAGAAATACTAAGAATGTAGAAATGTATTATTAAGTACTTTTATTGCAAAACCAAAGACAATTATGAGAAGTGAATAAGGAGTTTTACCTGAACAATGTCCCTCTCTGCAACTCGTCCTTTGGAGGACACTCTCACCTCATCTCCGTCCAATTCCTCCATAGCTGTACAGAGCAAAATTAATCATCCTAAAAACCATATTTCCTGCACAGCATTGTAAGATGCAAATACTGTTGACCACTTCAGAAGATTAACAATTTCTCTTTGTCAAATGTATCGAATGCATATTTCAAATGTTAATTAAAAAAAAGTTAAACATAAAAGAAAACTTTTTCATTTTGTGAATTCCATTGATTTATCGCAGAACTGCATCGTCAAACTTTGTCAGTACTGGAGTTGTGTAGAGTACTGACACTAAGGGAACTTCAGGAGAGCCTGACTTTCTTCTACAATTACTGACAGCCAATGAGGAAACTCACATAACCCGTAACAGGGTACCTAATCATGAACAATATCTAACTATTAAAGCCGATCTATACCTGTACAGCTCAAGAAACCTCTGAGAAATCAGCTTTCTCTCTCTCTCTCTCTCTCTCTCTCTCTCTCTCTCTCTCTCTCTCTCTCCTCAACATCAATGCTGGAAAAATACTCTATTTATGTACATAAATGTTTCTTTCAAAGAGCAAAATCAGCTTGGAGCCCACTATACATTCCATATCTTCTAGTTGGAAGATTGTAGTAAGCTCATGATTGTCATGTAAAATCATTGGGAAGTTCATTCAACAGTTTTGTTTCACATACTGAGCCTGTTGCTAATGCAAAGGCCAACAATGAACAGTCTTGAGTCATATGATGGATGGTCATCCTCATCTGCAGCTCTTTGGTAAAGTGACCAGACTCCCCTCAGGCCACATTAAAATGCTTTAATAGATTAATTTAATGGTAACCATCCATCTATATTGGCATTGGGTGGGCCAAATTACACTGTGTGATGCAGAAGGTATCAGATTTGTCTCTCAACAAAATGATGAAGATAGATTCGGATGATCAATTTCACGAGGGCAGTGTTCATGCCCATGCAGACAAAATAGACTTGGAGATTTGGACATGATTGGTTCCTGGTTAAAATACCCATAAAAGCCTGGACTGCCCCAGTTTAGTACTCAACACAAGTTCCCTTCGTTCAAAGAACTAAGATTAGTAACTAAACCATGTTTCAGTCATGTTGAGGAGGATTTAACACTAATAAAATAGAAATAGATTATTGAAAAAACAAAATCTCACCATCAAACTCTGCAGGACCCACTCCCACAATGATGATGGACATGGGAAGAGAAGCCCCCTGAGAGGACAAATAATATGTCATGATTGGATGGATATGTTTCTGGAGCAGAAGAGAAACTCACAGTGACCACAGCTTCTCTCGTCTGAACCATGTCGGAGATGACTCCATCTGTGATGATGAGCAGCACAAAGTATTGAGATCCGTCTGTCACCTCGGCCGCACACCTGATCTCACAGAGACCATCACAAATCAGCTGAAAATAACAATGTCCTGGCAAGTGCAAATATACCCAGATTTATAGAAAAATGGATGTGTTAAATTCAGAGCACAATTTTGATTTGGTCCCTAGTGGCCATATTGACAATCTCACTCACTTTACACACACACACACACACACACACACACACACACACACACACACACACACACACACAAAATCCGATACGCACACATATAAATGACAGCGAGTACATATGTTGTGCGTGGTTATTTTTGGAAAGATTAATCTGCAAAACTGCATGATATTGTGGCTGTGAGACACAGGTCAGTTCACTCAGTGAATCACACATGAATCTGCACTGCAGACATACTTTCATGTTGCATGGATATTCACCTTCTTTCATCTGAGCTTTTATTATTAAATCTGTCTTCTTTAGTTCATCCAGCCGTGTCGGCACTGGCAGAGACTGAGAAAAATCCTCAGATCAATATCTGCCTCTGAAAGCAGATTCAGCTGATTCCAGAGCAGCCTTGAAATTGACAAGAGCCGTTCTATGTGTCCTGACCCGTTAGACTCGGCTTAAGGTCTTCATTGTGTACTCTGATGAGCAAATCCACAATATGAGACGAACTATTTTCCCATCTTTAGCAGTGAGGCTTCTTTTATCATCAGGCATCGTATTGCCACCTCTTGATTGATTGGGTTTTCTGTTGGTTTGAATTTAATGTAACATTTCTGCATTTTACAAGCTGAAACATTCAGCTAAAACATTTTCATTTCCTCAAATGTGCCACCGAGAATATAGAATGTTTGAATAAAAATTTTTCTTTATTATTATTTCCTCATCATTCATTCACAATGACATCATAGAACTGCAACAAACACCCAGCCATCCATGACAGTTACATGATCACTCACACTGATTTAAAGACCGTATTTGCGCAAATATAAGCCCGTTTTCGTGCACAAAAATTTAAATTCCATTAGTAGGTGAACATAAGTACCCCCATATCTTTTAGTGTTCTGACTTTCCAGAAACCTTACATTTCAGACTTGTTACTGGATTATCAGTTCAAAGCGAAGTCTGCGACAAAACTGTCGTTATACGAACAAACTGATTAAGTTCCACAAGCTAACAATATGTCAGCGGGAGGCACAAAAACACTTCCTCTCAGAAATGCGGACCAGACACTTGTGTTTTTTGATATGCCTTGAAACACAACAATCAATATATTTGGCCTCAGTTATAGATTGACTTCATAATCAGAGCATGGAAAAGTGTAGTAAACAGGTTCTACAAGACTTTTACTCACTGAGACACCTGGTTGATGACAGGAGCGAAGTTGGTTGGTCCGTAGAGCTGTACTTTCCTTAGACAGTCATAGTACGACTCGAGCACACCATCAATCCCCACACAGTTGGCATTTTCACAGTCCGAGTTCTTTCCAATTGAAGTGTTTGGCCAATGAAATGAACAGTGAGATAAAATTCAAAGTCAAATTCATTTTTAGGAATGGTAGTTTGAATAAGAAAGATTACACAAGAAAGAGAAAGAACGAGGGACATAACAAAAAAAGTAGGCAGAGAAATAGGGGTAAAAAGCAAAAACACAGAGTAAAAGTCAAACAAAAAAGAGAAAGAGTGGTGCATAAAGTGAGAGAATGTAGAACATGTAAAAATTACAGCGAAAAGAAGGTAAAAAAAATAAATGGATGTTAAAAACAGAGCAAGAGTAGGTAAAAGAAAAGATTAAAGATGCTTAAATAAAGCAAAACCGATGTAATTGATAGACAAGCATTGGCTACACCATTTGCCACGCCTGCTAAATAGAGAGATATATATCACAGTAGATAGATGGATGGGTGGATGTCAGTATATGTAGACAGACAAACAATAAATGGGTGGATGAAATGACAATCTATAAACTTATTGCAGCATTTGTGACAGAGCAAGTAAAACAACCACTGATGGACTGAAGCATCACAAGGAGCTAGATGAAGACATTCCTCACCAGAGGAAAAGCGTGCGAAATCTTGCCATCTGGAGGCAGTTTTGCTCCGAAACCATATGCTGGGAAGAGCTTGTCACTATCATAGTCCTGAATTATTTCTCCAACAGCTTTGAGCGCCATAGCGTAGGCGTTGAGCTGGTATGGGTTCATGTAGTGAAGAGACGTAGGCTGTGAGGGGTTTCCTGTGTTCAGAAGAATCAACACAGTTACAGAGGTTACATCCGTCCAGATATATCAGTCTGTTTATTGATCTATTAGTCCACTTATACTTCAGTAACACCAATCCATCTTAAGGCTGAATCATTCACACCTACTTTCACACTGTACAAGATGTTGTACATGTTCAAAGTCAAAGATCAACAAGACGACCCTAGTTCTCGTGTGGAGTGTGCAGGCCACTGCTAAGAACTGGCCAAAGTCAATGGTGGACAAAATGTTCTGTGAAGTGAGAAGGCCACTGCCAAGGATTTTGTATGACTGTGTAGCCTTCACTACCCTGCTGGTATGAATGCAGCAGAAAATACGAAACATTCTAGTCTTAAACAGCCCGATTCAGTCCCGAGCTTTATACTGGACTGTGTAGAGGAGACAAAACAAAGATTTGCTGAAACTAACATTCATTATGGACCATACTGCTCATCCACTGCATCCGAATTTGGATGCACTGCAGCTTCCTCACTGACTGATGACTGATCCGGCATCGATGTAGGAGGGAGAGGAATCACAGACTATTATCCACTGCTGTCAGATTCAACAGTCAAACATACTCATGCTCTTCTTTAGCACCTACAGGAACTATTTATTACTTCATAATTCTGCAAATACTCCATAAAACTGTGGGATCACTAAAGTATCACTACGTTTCTAACTTTACAACCTGATCTTTGAATTATTTCTGAGGATGTAGCTGTGTTTTTGAGCATGTAACACATGAAAAAGCTGAAGTTGTTCATACCGTTAGACGCGGTGAAGTCGATGGCCACAGTGAAGTTCAGCTGAGTTCTGTTTTCACAATAAAGAGAACCAAACATTACAAATACAGTAAAGACTTGGTTTTCAATCACAAATCAATATAATTAATACAATATCTAAAAAACATTTTATACGTAATTGTCACAAGAGCATTGTGAAGTTTGCAATGTTAAAAGCTGTGGATATTATTTCCAGAGATGCAAAATGTCAAAACAAAAAACACAACTTTAATAAATGATAAATGTGTAATAATTCTCTCACAAGAATGATAGTGACAAGACGGCATCCCAATGTAAACCGGAAGCAAAAAACTGAGCACCCTGAGTCCGTCAGGAGGTTAAAGCCGTTGTGGGACCTTAAGCAGTCCATGACATCAGAGCATTCACAGTGCCAGGATCATCAAGAACCCACACAGCTATAGCAGAGACGCATCGGGTAACAGCTCTGGGACAGACAAGAACTCTGGCACACCTGTGGGTGCAGGTGACACTGGGGAACGCAAAGCAGCTATGGCTGTGGGTTGTAGCAATTGATGCATTAATATAAGGTTATAGGTATTGATATATTGATAGGTATACGCCCTAAGGTATCAGGACTTAGGGGCAACGCTCATGTATTGAATGTGGGAACCTTGGTTTATGGGCGGTTCAGTGGCAAGTAGGGTCAATATGGTCACAATATGGTCAATCATATTGAAATTGTGTTCTGCATTTAGCCTTTCAACCGCTTGGACACAAGCCCATGGCATCTACCACTGGACCACCACCACCAAGTGTGTGTCTGGACCAGTAATTCCTTGCAAAAAGCAGCATTAAGCAGAATAGCGGGAGTATACTTGGCCAGTGAGGTATTCCAATATGCATATCTTTGAACCGCCATATTCTCTAAGGCAGCAATAAAAAAACAAGCTCTGTACAACAGCAGTCTAACAGTCCGGCAGTTCTTATCAGGTCATGAGGCTTTTTGCTAAACCAGTGTCCTTGCCGAGCAGGAAACTTCTTCATTGCTGACAGATTTCAAAATCAGTGTCAAACATGCAACAGCCACAAAGGGCAAAACAGAAACAAAATAAACAAACAAACAAAACTTAAGAAACGGCTCGGCTCACAGCAAGAAGGTTCCGATTGTGACTAGAGGTGTGAGTACGAGGCCAGCCGGGGCCTTTCTGTGTGGAGTTTGCATGTTCTCCCCGTGCATTGCATATACATGTTCATATACATTTGTTATTTAAAGGGAAGTGTCAGGCAAAGATACAACATGAAGTAAGTTCCTCAGTGGGGAAACCTTTGCTCTTATCCAGTGAAGTGTACAGTACACGCAACGAACCGGAGCAGTGGGCAGCATTAAAATGCTCGGGGAGGATACATCAGTTGTTGAACTTGGGTGGCATGCTCAAGTCCCAATCGCTAAGCCACAATACAACAGGTCATTTTTAAAAAAACAGAAAACGAACCTAGTATCAACAACACAAAAAAATCTTAGCCTGCAATATAACAGTAACACAACTTCTCAAGCCCAGTCATCAAGAGTCTTAAACACACCACTAGAATAAATGTATGCAATCAGCCTTGACGCTGCCGAGTCACATGAGCCAGAATCTAAGAGTCTTGTGAATATTCCACATCTACCCAGCGCCATCCAGATTGCTTACTCTAGCACACTTTCATCACCAGCAACTAACAAGCCAAAATACAAGCTTTGAATAATAGAACAAATTAGGGATAAGATTTCAGACGAGAGTGGCGTGCACGGTGAATGGCGCGGAGTAATAATTTTTTGCTCTTAAGACGGTTCACGGTACTTCACCATATTTTTGTCACTTGATTCTCCCTCAAGCTCCTACACAGTTTGTGCGCTCACAGATCCAATCGCTTCTTGGGTCGCTTAATCAACAACAAACAATGTGGTTTTGTGTCTTGGCTCCACGACTCTTGGCTTGACTCCTCTCTAAATATTTTAACAAGTATTCTACTGTGATTTTACTGTTCAGCACACTGGTCAACATTTTGCTGACATTTGGAGCTTTATAAATAAAGCTGTATTTTTTTGGTTTAATTAATAATTAAGCAAAACATGGACACAGGGCCTGGAGAAAACATGTAACTCAAAAATGGAGTTGGTACTGTCATATCCCTTCTCTTACAAGCAAGATGCTGAAACGATCCTTACATACAGTATCTTATTTGTGTATATTCCTTTATCAGTACTGAATTAAATCAGCATATGAATGTTAAATGTATTAGCTTGTGTAATTACGGTGAGAGATATAGTCTATTACTGTTTAATTACAGTTCAGAATTGAGGTGATAATTAAACATTATAATGAAAGTGTAATTTAAGCGATTGAAATTAAGGAACACATGACAATCCATCAAAAATCTATTTTAGATTAAATCAGATATTCATTTGGGAGAAAGTGAAAGTTAAACCTTTCATGTCCCTCGGTGGAGAAATTTGTGCTCTTCATTTAACTATCCAGTGAAGTGCACATACACACAGCGCAGTGATCACACAGAAAACAGGAGCAGTGGGCAGTCTTAAGTTGTGACATCCGGGTTGCATCTAAAGTGTATTTAACCAGGATTCGAAAGTCTGGACCAGCAATGACTGGTTGACAAGACCAACTCCCTCCCACTAAGCCCCGACTGCATGTAATTAAATAAAATAAAATAAAAAAAAATGTTATATAATATAAAAAGAAAAAACAAAGAACAATCTGCATTTTTTTACCAGCATTATTTCATTTTTGTTTAAACCCTAAAATTATATATCTATAAATAAAACGAATATATACAACAAATCAAAACACGTTTTTGCATTATTATGTAAATTGTACATTGTGATACAGGAAAAGCATGAAAAGACAAAAGAATGGAGTGTGTTCCTGAAGCACTCGATGATGATACGGCCCACTCAAGTTTACTGTCAGAGTAAATCTGCAGTCTGCCCACACTCACCCGCCCCGGATGTAATCCACGAACGTGTGCTCCGATTCCACTTTGAAGGACAAGAGTGTGACCTGCAGAGATAATGGAGGAGATCATGAGAATAAATCAGAATATGAGCATCTGACAGCTCCTTCACTCACACACCGTGCCAGAGTTGATGTATTTCTTTTTCCTGCCCTTCTTCTTGGGATTCAGTACCTGAATAAAGCACAAATATCAAACTAAGACGCGCTGATAGTGCCTATTGTCATCATTTGGAAATATTCAGGCTTATTTATATATCAGTTGACACAATGTATTTAATAAATGCTTGCATGTTAACATTGAGTCCAGGGAATACTTCATTGAGCATTTTAATTATTCCATGTTTTTT
>SOMO01000073.1:342129-353563 GCA_028128575.1 Paedocypris carbunculus
AAAAAAAAACATAATTTGCAGCCCAAGGCCTCTTCTCATGCACAGACATTAAAATGTGATTTGAAGCAGAGGCGCTTATAAATCACCGTGCAGAAAATTGCATTTAAATGACTTCTTTGCATTTAGACGTTAGTTTTGCCCCCTTGTCATTACCGTGGACCTCTGAGCGAAGCATGTTCAGCCTTTACCTCATATACATTGAACTGGCTCTGTCCTCGTGACAGCTCTCTGTAGCTGGTGGTGAACTCTCCAATGAAGTCATGGCTGCACCGCAAACAAACAACATTTCACCAAACAATCAGAAGACGATTAACTAATTGACTAGAAGACGAAGACAGACGCACCTTCCATCTCTGTCCCAGTCATAAACATCAACCTTCACAGTTCTGGAAGAACAGTAAGCAAGTCACTCCATACTGTAACAACTACAGACAGTGGTCCATTCTGTGTGTGTGTGTGTGTGTGTGTGTGTGTGTGTGTATAAAGTACTGTATATAGTAGAGCTGTCCTGATCCGATTTCAAAAATTAAGGTCAATATGACACATTTTGGAGGTTGAAGGATTGTTAGGTTATATCAAAGTTAAAAGGTTTGTTACATTATAAACTAATACGCCAGATTGAAAAAAGTGATTGGGTGTCTCAATCCTCGGGACGGAACAGTGGAGCCGGAGACCGTGGTGACATTAAACGGGACTTTACTATGTAAAGTCAGATGTAGTCCGTGGCGACGTGACATTGGGATAATCTTAGTACGTTATAGATATCAGAATTGTTTAAACGAATTCTGACAACCACACAGTTCTTGCTACAGTAGGATGTTCGTACTGACAGAGTACAAATACATTTGAGAAATGTCTGGAGAATCAAATTTCTGTTTGTGTTAAATATAAAGTGTTCATTCAAAAGTGTTAAAAATGCAGATCTGACGCGTCGTGCGTGTCTCACCGATCGTAGTCTCCGTTACACAGCGCTCGCACCGGGATGGTGAAAGACTGCCACACCGGATTCAGTGTGTTCTTGATCACCTCAGTTTTGTGACAGATCGTGAAACTGAACAAAACACACAGATAACAGAATTTAGCAGCTCTCTGACACAACTATTTATTTACTCTGCAAATCTGCTCAGAATAATGAATTACAAAATCTGTGTATACATAGTCTTTTCAGGCAGGAGGCAGACAGGCAAGTAGACAAATAAATCTTGCAGACACGTTTTATTTTCAAAAAAAAAAGGGAAAATTGAAGTACAACAACAACAATCACAATTCTAAAATACTCACGTTCCATCTTCATTACTGCGGTAAAACACCAAGAAAGGGTCAGACTTTCCAAAGAAATCTTTCTTGTCCAGCTTGTTTGCACACAACTGCATGGTTGCAGTGTCCTGTTGAAACACAGACTCGTGAGGAAACTACATGTATTTCACCAGTGCAATTACTCTCTATTATCTAGTATGTATATACTAATACATAAAAAACATTGTGTGTGTGTGTGTGTGTGTGTGTGTGTGTGTGTGTGTGTGTGTATACAGCCTCTGGGGTTTCCTCCCACAGTCTAAAAAACATGCATGCAGGTGAAATGGAGCCTGGGAATTTTCACATAGGTCTGTGTGAGAGCTTGAATGTATCTGTCATCAATTCGGGGTGTATGTCCCACTATAAGGCCCAGAGTTGCTTAGACACTATCCAGATCCTCATGACCTCCTCCTCATCAAGATCCTCAAGATTTGTGTCACGCTCATGTGTGGTTTATGGACTACAAAGCCTAGGATTCATGTTGCATGTATGTGAAAATGACAAAATGCATGTCCGCAAAATAAGCGCACGACCCACGTCATTTTGCCGGTAGTGTCTGTATGTCTGAAAGGGGCTATTATCGTTGCACTAGCTTGAGTTGCACCAGCTTGATTCATGTGAGTTCCTGTCTATGTTTTGTACACCTACAGACTCTGGCTTCCTGATCTGCACTGAGAACCGTAACATATTCCAGGTATTGGCCAACCACAACCATTCTCAAATGGTTAAACCTTCAGACTCTTTCTAACAACTGTCTATTTTCATAGTTAAAATTACTGGTCTGGAAGATCTTATTTTAGGGATAAAACTGTATCAACAGTGTAAATACATCAATGTCATGTGTTATTATCTCAACAAAGCACGAGATTCAGACACCAACAAAGGCCAAGCACTAGAAGACATCAGTTCCAGGACAAGAGGCTGGGAGTCATACATATTAATGGGAAGCGTTTGGCTATTTTAGAGCTGTTCTGTTCAGATTAACAGATCTCTGGGGATACCCTCTGGAACGGGAGGGAAGAGATTTAATTGGAAGTTGATATGAAGCGGATGTCAGGGGAAATGTTAAGGCTGAACGAGGGATCGGACACGGGACAGAAGCTCATCTGCCTTTTAAAGCAGCAGGTCCCGCTTGACAGAGTCTGAGCTTAACTGTCACGGCTTTCATTCAACATTCAGGGAACAACACACCATTACACACCATAGAATTTACCTACACAATCACTGTCAACTGGAGTTACATTGTACAGTTCCGCCATGAGAGTATAACAGTGGAACAACTAACTAATACATTACTTGTCCTCATTGTGTCAATCTAATTTAGTTTGACTACATGTTGATATACACAGTGAAACTCTGCATTTCATCCATTTTTAATATGGAATGTACGGCTTCTGTTTATGAACAACAATTGTTGGCGTAGCTTAAACTCATCAGAAATCTATTTCACAGCGCCATCTAGAGGCCTGATTTTTTTTTCCTCTTCTGGTTGGTTGGTCCATGCAGGAATTGCGAGGAACCGACATGGTGAGCTTGATTCACATTACGATCACTTTTTTGTATTTTGCACATTTTTTTTTATTTTTTCCTTTTTTTTTCCATCTTCATAGTTTGTCCTTGTTTTTATTCATATTTTTATCCTTATCTATTTTGTATTTCATTGTATTTTTATCTCTTATCTTTTTATTGTATCTCTTTCTTGCATGCACCCCCCTCCACCCCACGTTTAAATGCTAGACGACTGTAAAATACATTTCATTGCATGCTGTATATGACAATTAACATTTGAATTTAGTCTTGGGCATAAATTTGAACAAATCTTAAATGTGTATTTACCCTTTACTACTCAACGCTACAACATATCAGGGTCCTTCTTAGATTACAGTTTTCCTGTTCACATCTTTATTTATCCTTTACTACTCAATGCTACAACATATCAGGGTCCTTCTTAGATTACAGTTTTCCTGTTCACATCTTTATTTATCCTTTACTACTCAATGCTACATAGTATAAGGGTCCTTCTTAGATTACAGATTGCTGTTCGCATCGCTACATTTTATTTTATTCATTCTGTTTCATGTTTCTTTTTTCATCAAGTGTATACGAGGACACACTTGAAAACACTGTAACTGTAGCAACAAAAACAATTAACTGGCCACTGGTGTTCATTTGATTAGTGATCAGCAGCGTGCAGCTCTCAAATTCATAATTACCTATATATTTATAGGAAATTCCAGGCTATTCAAGGGATTGCCTAGTTGTCAATCAATTTGAATGCAATTTTCCTCAACAATATGAAAAACAGATATAAAATAGATTCTTTATATTTGATATTTATGATCTCATAACAATGATATTTATCTCTGTCCTCAACAGAAAAACTGTGACCTTTACTGTGACCATTACGGAATGTGAGTTTTCTTTTTCCCTGACAAAAAGCTCTGGTCCAATACATTGAAGTATTATGTTTTATTTTGTTAATGTTCTCTCTCGCATGCTTTGTTATTGGTTAGTGTGAAGGGTTATCTATAATTTCTTTCATAATCATTTATGTAAACTGTTGAAATAAATGTTAAATCCCCAAAACCCAGGTGCACAAAACTGAACTGGTGGGAATCACAGAAGCAAGACACGTTTTCCTGAGACCTGGACTGATCCGCAGAGACTTCCTGTCAGCAGACATAGAAAAGGAAGTGCTTGTGTTACTGACCCGGCAGTTACTGAGCTCTTCTGCCGTGAAGATAATGTTCCCGCACTTCTTCCCTGGAATACCTCTGGAGAGAAAAGAGAAAAATGCCATCAGAGTTCAAATATACAGAGCTCAAATATGCAGAGACGCTAGAATGCTAGAAACGCTGTAAGTGCCCACTCAAACCAGAACTAACAATTGGACTTCAGCATGGAAACTGCAGCAATCGATCGTACGAAACATAATCTTCTCAAAAACTGAAGAGAATGTATGAAAGGAAGGATTGAGCAGTAAGACTTTCACAGACTATGTTTAATTGCTTTCACATTTCAATCTCATACAAACAGTAGAGTGAGACAAAAATGTAAAAAGTAAACAAAAATGAAACACTCTAAATCACAAACTTTAAATTACAGAATTACCGGCAATTGTGAAACTGCTAAGCATTCCAATTAGTGCATCGCCGCTAACAAAAGAAACTAGAAGCACACAAGAAACACACATACACACACACTCTCTCTCTCGCTCCTCTTCACCTCCTAAGACAGTTAGATCCAGAGATGCAGCACTGAACCGCTCAGGTGCATCTGTCATGAAGTCGAAGGCTCTGACAATGATTGAACTGTTGAGAAAGTTCTAAACACACCACTTGTAATTTCTATACTCTTATGCCAACAATTTAATATCACACATATACTATCTGTCTGTCTATCTATTATCCATCTTCCAACTCTTTGACTTTCTATCTGACGACCAATGTTTACTCTCAACCTGTAATGTTTGTTTTTTTACTAAAAAACAGAGGTGGACAGACAGCTCAGTAAAAAAAAGAACTTTCTGACATGTGAGGAAACCACAGCATGACCTGAGAGACCCAGTTACAAAACCAGCATCTCAATGAAGAAAGTGTGAGTCACACACAGCACGGAGACTGAAGGCTGTAGGGTTCGAGTCTGACTCAAGGTCGCACGTGCCTCCTCATGGGCCTCACCACTCACAAACTCTCTCCATTCACCTTCCTGCTGCTATGGAAACGCTTGAGAAAGGTGAGCAAGAATGAAGTGTAAGTAATATCGTCATAAGCCTACAGAATGGCAGATTAAAACCAATGACGGACAGATGAGAAACAAACAAAGGAATCCATCCATTTTTGATGAAAAAGATTTAACAACTCCAGAATGAATGTCATGATTGGTTAAGACTGTCTTGATTAAGGTGAACAGACATACGTATGATGCAGTTCATTGCCAAATACAGAGAAAAGTTGGCCTTTCTGTGGCCTGTTTAAAACAGTCCATCCACACCGAAAGCGAAACATTTCCAGATTTCCTCATCAAGCTTCAATATATTCTACCTTGCCAGAGCTTTCCTTTGAAAAAAGATCCGGACCTGAAGAGATGAGATCACCGCACCTCAGACCAAGTCCTCTAGGTAAGGACAGGTACACAAGTGCTAACAAAAACGCAAGTGCTTTTTTATTAAAAAAACCACCGAAAATTTGACTGACACATACATAATAAACTTTACTGTGCTCTGAGTGGAACATATAATTACTTTACATTTGGAAATACTATATTTTCTACTTTATGTACAATTAAGCGTTTCCCAATTTCATTGTAACCCTGAAATACAATGACAATAAAGAAGAAGAAGAAAACCTTTATTTGTTTCAACAAAGGCATTATATTCTAGTCTATTCTATTATAACCACAACCAAACAGACCAATAAAGTTTTGTGTAAATTACCAAAACCAAGTCATGACAAAATACTCCGGTAGTTTCAGAGAGAAGGCAAGTATAAAAACAACTGTTTTATGACAACTGGTTTCTTTTATTTTGCTTTTATTGCAGTTACACATAGACTACTTTGCATTGACAGATTCAAACCTACAAATTTTATTGGAATTGTTCAGAAAAACACACACACACACACACACACAAACACACACACACACACGCACACAGTATGTGTAAATCATACATGTTTGGCATTATAGCATAACCGGTTTACACAATTCAAAGTTGGAGGTTTGTTTTTTTCAAAGCAAAATGTGTAGTGTTCATGTGAACAGTTGTTGCGCGATGCTCACAATCACACACACCGTCCTCTTCAGGCTTATTACTCTCATTTGTCACAGCTGCAATGCAAATGACAAAATCATGCGCTGAGCTACTCATCCACATAAAATGCTGCCATCAATATAATAGTGCCTCATGAAGGTGAATTACATGAATTTTAAAACATTCAAGCATCTAAAAATATAGTCGCTGAAGAGCTGTGGAGACGGCCCGGAGAATGAGCAATTCAGCCAATTACGCGGCTGATGGTGGGATGTAGTGAGCGAGCATTAACTCATCTTACTGTGTTTGCTCAGGTCAGGTTAAACGCTGTCAAAACCAGCAATCACCACCGCACAGTGTCGAGTTATGATCAGATCTGGAGTGTCGGGTCTAGATAAGGACAAGGTTGTGTGACAGTTTATGCTGTTTTGATGTATTCTATATTTTTTAGAATCAGTTCTCATGTGCACACACACCTAATTTAACCTTTTTCTCAGATACACACACTTTCACGTACACATACACACTCATTCACATAAACAGATGCACTCGGACACACACATATTTTGCAACACACAATCGTACACGTACACGTACACACACACACACACACACACACTCTCTCTCTCTCTCTCTCTCACGTACACAAATACACACTCATCAAACACATAAGGTCAAATTCAACAGGTGCATCCACAGATAAAAGATTTGCTGATTCACTTCGTCAACCTCCTAAAAGAAGTAAATATCACTGTGGCACTTAATTTGCATAGAGGAGAGCAGTTTGTTTATCATCTCTGAGGTACAGAACTGATTAACAAAGTTATGCTCTTAATACTAAATTGTAGGTATTCTTAATACTAATGCTATTTGAAAATCGATCCCATGCCTTTGATTTTACAAACAGCAGCTCTTCTCATTATTTAATGTAATGGTTTTGTGTTTGTGGCAATTGTGCATTTGTTTGGGATTGTATGGGATAGACATGTCTGTTTGATAAGTTCTGCATGTTCTCATGTTTACGTGGGTTTCCTCAGGGTCTCCGGGCTCCTCTATCAACTGCCAATAGGTGTGTGTGTGGGTGTGTGTGTGTGTGTCCGTGTGTTGCTGGAATTTGCTCCAGCTTCCATGAAGTGTTTCAGAAAAATCATGGAAAGATACTAATATCATTATAAGTACTAATACAGTATAACTATTGTTTTGGCGACATAATTACTGTAATTGATAGCAATTACTACACTTGCTAACAATTACTGTTACAATCTATTGTAAAATATTGCTGAAGTAGCCCTAATTCTATAAAATAGCTGAAAACACTGAGAATCCAGTGTCCTGAAACTGTCAATTAATGTGAAACATGTGTTTGTGCTGTAACAACTACATGTAATTGTTTTCAGGTCTTCTCTGGAATGTGAAAGGTGTTTGTGTGAAGAGTAATTGTGATAAACAGAACTCATGCATCTCACTACAGAGGGCCGGCACCATCATCCATCAGCTCCCCAGTTATATCTGAAGCTGATGGATGAAGTGTATGTTCAACCGCAAACCAACAGAACATGGGCTTAATTTGCTTTCCAGGAAGAGAAATATCGAATCCTCCATTTCATGAAGGAATCTGACAAGATACGTATTTATGTAAAACATCACATAGTTTTCAGTGTCAATAACCCTTGTAATAATCACCACAGTTCCTTATGGAATCATGAAAAATCCATTATAACATTTTCAGTCTGAATGAAAACCCAAACTAACATAATTTGAATTTATGTTCCCACCTCTGATCACACTTTTAGCATCAAATTCAGATTACAAAATCTTGATATAATGGTCTTGGCAGTTGTGGTCCAGTGGTAGGGAATTGGACTTGTGTCCAAATGTTTACAGGTTTGAATCCTGGTGTGTGTGTGTGTGTGTGTGTGTGTGTGTGTGTGTGTGTGTGTGTGTGTGTATAAACTGAACGATATATATTTTTGATATGGTCTGTAGTTCACCATACGTCAAACAATTTGGTCAACCTAATTGACCAAACTCAGAATCAAACTTTCTACCCTCACTCATTCACTCACTCCACTTCACTAAAAAATCAGCAATAACAAATAAGGTCAGCCGGCGCAACTGCTCAGTTAATTGCTTATGCTCAGAAAGGTAATTTAAGTTACTTTGAACGTGGCATGGTTGCTAGCGTATTCCAGAAACTGCTGATCTACTTGGATTTTCAAACACAACCATCTCTAGGGTTTATAGAGAATGGTCCGGTTGAGCAAATTATCCAGTTAGCGGCAGTTCTGTGGCGCAAAATTGTTGACGCCAGAGGTGAGAAAAGAATAGTGAGAAATAATAGACACTCATTACTCAGAAATAAATAAACACTTAACAGGCTGGAGGTGTGTTAAGGCAAATGGCAGCAGAAGACCACACTGGGGACTACTCCTTTCAGCTAAGAATAGCAATCTAAGTCTTGGTTTTCACTGTGACATTCAGATGGAAGGGTCAGAATTGAGATGAGTTTACTGTGATCAAATTGGTTCCAAGATCACCTGATCCAGTAGAGCACCTTTGGGATGTGGTATTTGCATCAAGGATGTGGATATCTGCAGCAAAGATATTTGGTTCATAAAGTCATTAAGAACCAAAATATCTGAGTAATGTTGCATATGTGTTGATTCTATACCACAAAGGTTAAAGGGAATTCTGAATGCAAAGGTGGATCCAACTTGGTACTTATAAGGTGTTCCGTTAGCTCTGACTAACCTTTGAAATGCAAAATTGATACGCAGTTTTGAAAAAGCCTTTCTCCAAACAGGTTATCTCATAATCACACGTTCAAAGTGCAGGAAATACAAACCTCAAGCGGAATTATTGACGCATTTTACGTTCTGGAACACCACCGATCTATAAATACTTCGCTCAGCCTGACAGCGAGCCGCAGCTCTACAGTGCTCACATGTGGGAATGAGAGTGGAGAAAATCAAGCCCCGAAAGAGTCTCGGATGTGGCAAGGAAGCTCGGAGAGCTGGTTTCCAGCATTTCCTGACATTTTTCCTACCCCCAGAACTGTTTTAAAGGGAAACAGAGGGACTTTAATATATTTGCCCAATTGTGCATTGCTTTGTAATTGTAAAAACCACTGGTCTTGGTGAGTTGCCATAGTGATGGAGTAGTACCTCTTCCTCCACACTTACAGGATCTGCCCACTGGCTTTTCAGAGAGACGATCTGACCTACTAAAACATGCCCACAGCCGCCAACCATTCCTCAGAAAGTACGTTGCCGACTGAAGTGTTCCTATGTTTCCCCCAAATTAACAAAATGCATATACTGAACTTTAGCAACAACTCCTTGAACATCTATGAATTGGCTATTGGCAAAACCTCCAGTATTTATTTAGGTGATTTATGTACTGATTCTGTATAAAAAATATTGTCCAAAAAAGTTTCAAAAACTTGCATTATTAGTGTGTTTGAGTGTGAAAAATAATCAGCCAAATGAAACGAAATTGATAAATGTAAATGTTTTGGATAAACTTTGTCATTAAGCTCTGAAAATATTTTTAAGTTATATCTCATATCTCAAAAATATCTCAAGTTAAGCTCTGAAATATTTTTATTCAATCTTGTTTCAACTAGTTATTTCCATTTTACCCACAACATTGAAACAACAATAATTGATCAAATTCACAAATTGATTATTAGTAGGGCCGTCAAAGATAACAAGTAAACTCGTGTGATTAATTAAATTTCTTTGTCTCGTCAAATATTATTATTGCTGTTAATCACTGTTGCGTTTTTTTTCAATTCAGGTTTTTTTTCCCACTTCCGTTTTTTTTACGTGCAATGAATAGACTTTTAGACGGAGTGTTTCCAGACATTGCCAAACGTTGCCAGATAACTTCGTAGATAGAACAAAAGTATTATGTGTACAATTTTTTGCAAAGTTGAAATCATGGCGCACTTCACTAATAAGAAAGATGCAAACATTCACGCCGTCTCTCAAGTCAACCAAACACCCGCGCATGCGCACACAGATCATAAGTCAGACATGAACAATGGAGAAGTGTAAAAAACAGAATGGAGATTGTAATTATTAGCAATAATCTTCTGATAATTAGCAACAAAGTAAAATATGCAATTAAAATGAAAAAAAAAAAAATTAAACAGTGTTAATTTTGTACTGTATTATATTTTCTGTTCTCATTTTAAAACAGTATTATTAGTTAATATTTACATGTTATTGCGTCTTGACTTATTAATCAAAACATTTTTATTGGCATTAAATGATTCATATTTTTGCTTTTTATAATCGTCACGAAAAATTCTTCTAGACAGTTCTAGTCACATGCAAAAATGTAAATGTAACTTGATTGCACGAAATGACGTGCAAATGTAATTATTTTTACACAATTGTGCAAAGCTCAAACTCTGTAATGTGCAAAAATCCAGTGATGTAGAATGTAAAATAGCTCTTGAGAATGCATTTAGACTGGATTGCAATCCCAAATGTCTCTTTAATCGCAATGCGAGACCAAATTTGCTCTGCTGAAAAAGATAATTGATGCACTCTGAAATATTCAGGGTCACTTAGTGTTGTGTTATTATCTGATATGTGCAGGTAAAAATGACTTTAATGTGTTTCTCTTTCCAAAGCCACAATCATGTTAGTGTTCACATTTGGAAGATTGAGCTAGAAAGACAGTTCCTAAGGCTTAGGTGGCCGAACATTGGTGTTGATGGTTAAATAAGTAAAGTTAATTTACTGGGAAACACATTGAAAATTAGTAATAAATTGTTTGGAAGAAACTTTCACCACATTACATGATTGAGCAAACCGTACTAAACAGTCGAATACATAAACTTAAACATGAATACGCTAACAGGGCTTGTTCAAAATTACTGTATTTCACCTGCTGGTCTGAAAATGCTGGAGAGTGGCACCCAGCCATTTCATTCAAAGATGGAGAGAGATAGAAGGCAAAGGCCATAAGAGCACGCCACGATTGCAGTTTTTCTCCCTGGGTAAAGTCATCATTACACAGTTATGTTAAAAGCCCATGCTGGGATGCATTTGTTTTCAGTTTGAGTTAACCTGATTGCAAGATTACAATCAAGGATTTAACCATAGCATGTCCTGTTGACAACAGTGTGGTTTAAAAAGTGTAAACTTGTGTAAAATCTGTTCCAATCCTCAAATTGTCTCTGCAGATTTATTCTACTGAAACAGATTATTGACGTGACCCAGAAATGCTAGATGTCAAAGATGCTGAGAGCTATTGGACCAGAACATTGACAGTTTGCCACTGTGAAACCCCAAACACCTTGAGTGTGTGATGGCATCAACTTCAAAAGTGAAGAGGGCTACAATACGTGAATAGAAATTTTTTTTCTTAATGATT
>SOMO01000073.1:371786-382241 GCA_028128575.1 Paedocypris carbunculus
TATATCCTAGATTTTCATTCTTTCCAGACGTCTGGCCCTAATTCTAATAAAAAGTCCAGCGGGACGAATGAATATTTTTATTTCTCTTGGACTCCTTCCCCAAGGACAAGATGGGCAGCAAAGCACAGGGACTCCTCGATTGCATTCAGGACATGCCACTAAACATTCTGGCAGAATAAATGGCAAACTAGAGAAAATGGGGACAGGAGACAGGAAATAAAGCAGTTGGCATACCTGCAGATTCTTCTAGAGAGCAATGGGACTAGAGGAGCCGTAATTGTCCATTAAGGTGAATCTCTGCTTAGCTTTCCAGTCACAATCTCAAAGCAAGAGATGGATGGAGAAACAGGGTGTGGGCGACTTTCATTACACCTGAATACAAAAGACCAACTGTGTCCCGACGTCCTTGAGATGCCGGAAACCTGCAGCTTCTGAGGAGCAATGAAAAACACACACGTTGGCTCATTAGTGATGTGCCAGTCATGCTGACAGCTCAAGCAACAAGGAGAAAAACAAAACATCTCAAACAAGCGACACTGGGGCTGCCATATGTTCTCAAGTTAAAAAGGAATCATTAATACAAGACAAAAAAAATAAAAGATTACTAATTTACATATAATTGTGGCTATACACACTCAAATAAACTGTGGGTCTGTATATAAGATGGATGGATGGACAGGCAGACAGACAGGCAGATAGAACAGTTTTGAAGGAATTTATTTTTAAGAATGTTCATTCCATTACCTACAGTACTTATTTTTTTCTACAAATAGAGATAAAAACCAATAAAATTGAGCTTCTAAACAGAAGTGTAAAAATTCACACATTTGTTTTCTCAAACACTTTTCTATTTCCAGGTCACAGGGAGCCAACTATTGTTCTGAAGGTGCCACACAAACACTAGACTGGTGGCCGACCAGTCACATAGATTCACAGAATTTCTGTTATTCTGTTCACTAGCTCATCTTTTTTACTCTTCATCTGGTCTTGTATTTAAAGCGTATTTGTAATCCCTATCTTTAGTTGCTAAGTGAGGATAAGAGCTGAAAACGACCCAGGAGTAATATAAGGAATGGTGTTCAGCACCTGAGATTTAAATTCAGTATGCTGGCAAAGTCAAACAAACCGTGTCTGTCTGCTGGTGCAGGTGCGGAGACTCCTGTAATGTCTCTGATAGAAGGTGAACAAATGGCTTACGGTTCAGGTGAAAGGAGTCTTCCTCTCCTCAGGCGGCGTTTGTGAAAGATACACCAGTGATGTATTGGGCAGTTTGAAGCACCCACTATCATGCTGGAGGGCCTTGTCATCTGAGACAGTGCAGATCCCATGCCACACTGGGTTTGTGAGTATGCCCTCAGTGGTGTAGTTGTTCAGAATCTGGGCTGCCTAGAGCTCACCCTTGGCTCACCACAAGCTAGGTGCTGACCCGCGTTCATGTGCGACATCTCATCATCACGACTTATCAAGCCAATGAAGAGTCTTCTACACACTTTTATGGAGTAAGCTTGCACAGGTGTGCAGCCTTGAGTGAAAAGGATGTGAAATATTGGGCCTAGCACATGTCTATGAGGCACAACACTGTTAAAAGTGTTGTGTTGATCCCTGATCTGAACAGACTGCGGTCTGTTAGTAAGAAAGTCAAACGGTAGAGTAAGGTATTGATGCCCAGATCAGTTTGGAAAGTATCAATGTAAGAGGTAATGGAATAAAAATCATCTTGAGATGTGTTCTTGCAGTTCTTTACGTTGAAGATGACTAATGACTTTAGCTGTTTGTGTTTGCTGTCTTGCTGCAAAATAAAAGTGGAGCCAAATACCTGCCTCCCTGATGGTATTGCGCGATAATTACTGTTTTTCTTGTTTCTCTTCTGAGCGTTGAGAGCACCATTAACCCTGATCAAATCTCCAACTTGATTTGCAGATTTGCAGTCCCAATTGTTTAAGGAACCTCCCTTATGCTTCATTGTTGCCAGCTTACACTCATTATTGCACCGCTCTCCAACCCCTCAATGAATACACAGCCTTCTAATACAAATTTGTCAGGCCAGAGCATGTGCTGCCGTTTCTCTGCACACGTTTTTGTGCATTCGGGAGTCACTTGGCTTTGTTGCCAGGTTGGCGGGCACCCTTGAATGAAGCTCAAATCTGGCAAGACTTGTCAGGAAAGAAGATTGGTGTAGCTGGGTCCCATTGTTTTTTGAGTTGATGACAATCTTAGGATCACATAAGGGTAATAAGTTTCATCTGATGCAAGTTTCCTCGACCGACTGTTATGTTTATTTTTTATGGCAGTTGGGCTCCAGTTGAGGAGAATTAGACTTGAGTCCAATAAGTTGCAGGTCTGTATCCCACTCTGGCTGGTTCTGCCACTAAGTGCCACGTGCCCACGTTGCTGGTTCTGCAACTAAGACATCACGACTTGAGACTGCCCACTGCTCCTGGTTTGTGTTCATTTCATTGAATGGATTAAATGAAATTTATCTTCCATTTATCAAACCTGGGTTTGCTCTGAAATCATTGTCTGGAAGAGACCTTGTTGAGGCAGTATAACTGTCTTGTGTTTTGTTGATGTGGTCAATCTTGGCATAACACAAAACTGTCATTCATAACCTCACCTTGGCATTTTTTACCTCGGCCTAAAACCTCAGTGTCGTATTGAGACACATTTGTACATTTCTGTTTAAATTACATTAATATTCCCCTAAACATGCTTTTTTTTCTTTACTTAACAAACCTAACTTGTGTCTCGAATCATTTTATTATCATTTTACTTGAATGATAGATAACAAAAAGTCGTCAGATCTTAATTTCCCTAGTCTTTGCACCAGTCCGCGCATACGCAAAGCAACTGTGGGAGGCCCGTCAAGCTCTTCATTTATCAAACACTGTGAAGAGAATCGAAGTGAAGGATTATTATCCACTGTTTAGCAGACCGAGCATTTTGATTGTGTCTGTTCCTTGGATTTTTTACTTCTTGCCCATGTTCTTCATTTTCGTGAACACACATTTGAAGACACACACGTGCGTCGCTCCATAAAGACAATGTGTTTCCACTTATTTGCAATTGCTCCTGACTTAAAATGTGGAAAAATATACGGCATATTTGAAATCGGCAATTATAAGCAAGTTTTTGAGTGTCGAATATTCGGGGAAAAAAAAGGGGGTGCTTATATTTGCATAATAACACACAGAGAGCAGACCCCCATATATACATCCAGCAAAGGGGATTGTTCATGACACATGGTAAAAATTCTTCTCAGCAGGGCTTCCTTTCAGATTGTTTGGTTTTTATCTTTATTGGTTTTGGCAGATGTGCATTCTCCACACCAGCAGAAACAAATGAAGTGCTTTATTCAGGCCCAGGTCATTTGTCAAAGCTCACTCGTCTTCAGCTCTAGGCCTAGCATTTCCTCCGAAATAAATCAAGAGAAATAATCAAGATGAGCAAAGTGACTTAGAAAGGAGTAAACATCCTCTGTCCTTTAATGTAATCATCACCACCAAGCATAGTCTTGACATAAGAAGCCTTCCAAAAGCAGCTGAATATTTGCAAAAAAAAAAATAAAAACCTTACCAACGGAGAAAAAAATAAACACCAACAGTCTAACACATGCAGAAACAGAAGGACAAAAGGAACGCTCATGCTGGATTCCATCCATCAGTGGAGGAATGGGTTTTGCCAGACACAGTTCTTGATTCCAGTGTGATGAGGCGGCCGGGGAGTAAAAGTAAAATGCCAGCATGAGTTTATCCGACACAAACAGCAGACGCAGAAGCTCCCCCTGTTGGCCACATGCCGAACATGCTGGGTGTGACATCACTGCTGGCAATTCTTGTGGATGAAGGACAGAACGTCGTCTTTAGAGAGTTTGTCTGGATTGATCCGCGTCTGAGAGTCATGGACACGGACGCCTTCCTCCCAGGCCCAGAAAAGCCTGTTCTGATGACAGACACTAAAAAAAAAAAAAAAAAAAAAAAAAAAAAAAAAAAAAAACTTTACATAGTTTAAAATACAATAATCCAAAATGTGTACTGAAAAAGAGAAACGTCCAAAAAAAAATAGTCCGTTGTACCTTGACGTGCTTGTTTCATTCGTTCCGTGGATAAGCTAAAATCTCAATTTACTCGTGTTGCAAATCAATTATTCGCATTATTTAAAATTTAAATGTTATTAATCGGTTTAACCCATAAAACGGCACATATTTTTAGGTTTTGTGTTATTAAACATGGATTTCCAACGTATTAGGTAAAACTATTGTAGAAAGAGTATGTGACAATATAAGATTTTAATGTGAAACTGCTTTGCACCCTGGTCCACCCTGTTTGTCCAACTGCTTTGTCCACCCTGTTTTCACTATTTTTTTTGCAACACATTCTTCACAATCTGGAGTTTCTGGAGGTTGATTTCTTTCTCACTTTCAGAACTTTCTGGAAACGAGTTAAACAAGTGAAATTATTGTAACACCTTTGGCTTGCGCTAAACATTTTAGCGCCTCGTTCTGCTACAAAATAATGCCAATTATAAATGTTGAACACACATCTTGCTCATACTTCTCACTACCATTTCAATACAAAGAACACCATCCTCCACATTGCAGCTTTGTCACCATCTCAGAGGATGGGAAGCTATGGCATGAGAGCCAGATGTGGTTCTTCTGGCTCACAGACAAAGCTTTAATAAAAATATAATAACGTTAAAAATATAAAACATTGTCTTGTATTTCAATCCATTTATTCCCTGCCGCTCATGTTCATGGTTGGGGGTGACTGGAACCATTTTTATTGTATAATGCGTAATGTCCACATGGTTGTGAGGTCAGGAATGAACGACCCTTGTTTAATCAATTTGTCCGCTAGCTAAAAGCAGAAACCCTTTTTATTCAAGAAGATGGTATAAGAAAGAAAGACGAGTAACGTAAATTTTCAACAGGAATGAACAGAGGAATTTGTCTTTGTGGAATTTCATACAGTAAGTTTCGTATGAAATAAGATTTGAAATAAGACAAGCCTGCACTAGCGTTACATCATTGGGGGACATGGGTGGAAAAAAGAAGTTTGCAAAACTTGAGGCATGACAAATCTCATCTTAATCTCAATCAGGCATGACAAATCTCATCTTAAATCAAATCACCCAATTTATGTGAAATGAACACGTCAAGAACAATAGAAGGTGCTGAAAATGGTGATGTCACTCCTCATGTCTAGAGCTCGTATTGTGTAGCAAAACAAAAAAAAATCTACCGGTTGACTCTTCAGCCAAGGTACCACTGTACTGAAATATGCAATATGAATCTATTTACAGAAAAGGACACTCTTTTTAAAAAGATTCTCTAAATTATGTAGAGTAGTGCATTGGTTTAAATGCATCAGTTTATATCTCCAGCTCACAGCAAGGCTGGAGTCCACGACCATGCCACACTTCAACACTTACTGGAAAGGAGCCCATGAACCTTTTGGCAGGGTAAAAGTAGATTCTTGTGTGTGTTTGTTGTAAAAAAACTTTTTTTTCGCACTCTTGCTGAAGCCCATCGTCCATTGATCTGAATAATCCAGAATAAAAGTGTCAGACCTTGAACACATATTTCACTCTATCTTTCTCACTTTCTCTTACCGTTGACTGTTTTGATGATGTATAGGCCGCTGGGCAAGAAGTGACGGTCATCTCTGCCTGTGTAAGACAGTCGCGGCATCCCACCCGAACTCTTAGTCACCTTCATCTCCAGCCTGAAGACCAAAAGATGTAAGAATAACATGTCACGACATTAAACTTTTCAAACACATAATCTGTTTTGTTATGCAAAAAGAACTGTTCTCTGTCACAAATAGACGTGAACTGTCATATTTTTGCATCTTTACTACCACAAATATCAAAAATACAATTATACCTACTTCATTAAAGTAAACTTAAAAACATTTGACATAAAAATAGCAGTCAAATTTGAACACCTTGTCATTCATCATTTTCAAAAACAATGACATCAATGATAAATTTCAGGCTTTATGTGCATCTATCAAACAAAGAGAACAATTTTTATAAAATAATTCGATTCTTTCAAACTAATTGAACTTATTTTTCAAACTAATCTTAGATATTCAAAATGTTCTGATCAGACTCGAGCCTATAAGTAAAGTTTAACAGAGATCACTGTGCTGAAACCCAGGCCTGGCAACATGTCCTAAGTTCCCGCTGCGCCTACCTGCGGAGATCTGAGAGCTTCAGATGCTCCGATCATCTCTTTGTCCGTTTTGAAATGCAGGGTTAGGATTAAAAAAATCCTACTCCAAGAGTGTGACATGTTGAACACAACTCGTGGATTGCGTCATGAACGTTGTCGCCCCTACAAAAAGTTACACGCTGGCTTTTCTCCGTTTCCTTTACTGTGAATAAGCAATTGTTGTGGCTCCAGATCTTTGATTAGACCAGAAACTACAAACTGGCATGAGCAAGCTTCACACCTCATAACTGGTTTGAGATCTTGTTGTATGCTAGTCTCATCACACAAGATGAGGCCTAGTCTATCAGTATAAAAGGTAGCCATTGAAGCCAACCGTGGCAGTTCTTGTCCAATAGTAGAGTAGGTTCCAGTAACTTCCTTATATGCTTTAATGCAGAACTTATTTTGAATATTATCCCTAGTGGCCATATTGACAATCTCAATGACTAACTCACTTTCTTTCTTCTTTCTGACTTTTCATGAGCTGGTACGCTTCTTTTGAATTTGGAATCTTGGCCAAAAAGCCATTTGAACCTTGATGAATGAAACAGACATAATGTATGCAGTAATAAAACATGTGATGCTTCTCTGCCTCGCATAAATTGATTGTCCTCCCATTTAAACACTTTTTGATATCAACTATCCATATATAACGTGTTTGGAACCATGTTAAGAGAGACTGGTCATGATTAATCTAGAAGAACTGTGTAAACTGTGTACATAAGCCTTATTTGAGACAATACACTGTAGATGTCCGTTTATCATCAAGAGATAATCTCCTCCCCATGGCAACACTGTTCCAGATATCAAACGTCTGGTTTATTTTTAACATCAGCAATGTCTTTTGTAGAAGAAAAAAAAATATATATATATATAGCTTTATAATGGCTGTGATTGGTGAAAATGCATGACTTCATTAAGAGAAACACTTAAAAGTTCATATTCATAGATATCACACATCCTGGTAACTCAGAGCAATCTAATAAATGTTACCAGATCCCTGAGACAAAGTTTTCTAATCATATTACAATTATTCTATGTAAGCAGCTGCTTTGCCGTAAATTGATAGTGTTGTCATGGTAACAGTGATTTTAAGATGAACTATCAGTTTGCAAATTGACATCATCTGTTACTTGACATTAAGTTCACAAATACTAGTATCATTAAAAAATTGACATCATCAGTTACTTGACATTATGTTCACAAATACTAGTATCGTTATCGTGATTTTTAACAAGAGGAGTGTGTAGAGGAGTGTGTAGATTAACCAAACAGTGCCAGTGCGAAAGACACGCTTCCACTAGACATCTGAAAGCCGTAATTGTTTGGGTTAATAAAACTACTATCACAACTGCAATGTATTAAAAACATATTAGTCCAGTGGTGAGGGATTGGCTGCAGAGGGAACAAAAGGTTTCAGGTTTGAATCCCGGTGTGTGCGCGTGTGAGTGTGTGTGTGTGTGTGTGTAACTTCACCGTGTGGTTAAATGCAGAGCACTTTTATAATATGGTCCCTAAACAGCAGAGCTTCTCATCTCTGCTTGGGTGCTATAATGACAAATAAGAAAAAAACATTTTAAATTGTCTCAATTTTTGTTTTAACGTTTCAAGAATTTTCCCCTCAATTTTAGTGTCCAAATAGGAGCTATGTTGTCGGGTGCTAATGTGCCGGACTATGAGCAGTTCACTACATTACAGTGACGGGCAGCTGTGATGGTTGGATTGGTGTTAGTAGTGCACTACATTTATACCAGACCTGGGATGGGGGACTTAGACGAGTGGCTTATTCACATGAAGAACTCTGGCTCAAGTTTTGCAAGACTCTAAAAGAAAGCTTTGGGTCTGTCTAGAAGAGGTTCTGGCAAGACATTCCAGGAGGGTAAGTGGTACGCTGCCAGGAATCTTAGGAGAAGGAGGTCATCTCAACTTATAATACTTATATTGAAATAGAAAATAGAACAATTTCAAGTCTTCCCAATCCTGCCAACATGCCCTCCGGTTAGGAAGCACAGGTTAAAAACTCAAGTCATCACCCTCAAGGAAGGCAGTCAGAAAACTCAATGAAAACCTGCTTTTGAATTGAGTAGTCTCTGAATCTTGTTGGGCTATTGTGGCAGACTTGTGTTCGCAATCGCTTGGGAATACCCTTCAAACGGTAAACTGGGGTTAGAACCCTTAAAAGGGCAGTTGTGAGGTTGTGATTCCCTTTTGTTTAAAGTCAGACAACATAGGTAGACAACATTCCAACTATAGGTAGAGCACACTGCTCAGCCGTTCCAGTAAAAACTATATTGCAGTGCGGGAGAAGAGATTTCAGTCAATTGCAGGCCTCAGACACAGGAATATTGGGGCTTGTGTCCTGATCATGAGACTATAGACAAGCTCTGCACCCTCACAAGGGCGCTGAATGATTTGTTGGAGTTTGTCAAACCAGTTTACCCTTGACCCTGTCCCTTGTGGAATCGGGACTCTATGCCTGCAATAAATCAAACCAGAACATGGGGCAAGTTGAGCTCACACAGTGCTGCTCTTTATCAGAATTCCATTATTTTTATAAATAGGATTCCAAGGTGTCGTATGGAAACGTGAGATTAACAGACAGATTAGCGTATCAGCCGTATAAATATGTTTGATGTAGCCATTTGTGGTGGTGGAAGAGCAGGAACATAAATTTCAGCTGAAAGACAAAAGCCTTTACAGGTCAATTTATGTTCCAATCCTCAACTATGGTCAGAAGCTTTCGATCATGACCTTAAAAAANTTTATGGCATCATATTTTGTATGATCAATATTATGTTGGTTATCTGGTTATGACTGCATGCAATTGGTGAAAATATGTTGCATCAACAGTTTTGAATGTTTTAGTTAAATAAAATATGGCTCTCCTTATATTATATCGAAGGTTTTTTTTATTTAAAAAAAAAAATCTAAATCTCGTCTCGATCTCGTGAGCCTAGTGTCTCGTCTCGTGGGAAAAGTGTCTCGTCCCACCCCTACTTTGCACCCTTCAGGCCTAAATAAAAAAGTGCAATATTTAAGAAGCGAACTCCAAACAACCAGTGAAAAAAGTTCATGTTTGCATTCAGTTGAACGCACACAAACTAAACAAACCTGACCACTAACATGAATTTATTTGTGTCCTTCCATTTGTGTTTTTTGGCGACAGAATGTTGACAGGTCTAGCACAGAACCTGCTTGAATGGTGCTTGAAAGGCAATGGTGAAGAGAGGGGAATAATAGAGCTGAAAATGTAGAGGAACTTTTAGAGCTAATCTATCAAGTTAATACTAGTTCATTCTCAGTAGATTGTCTTCTAACTCAGAAACTTTAACAACATTTTAGCTTTAACATTTAACATTTAACATTTATTTTTTAAGAATAACAGATTTGGTATTGAATTAAATCGCTATGGTTTCCGGACAAACTTGTACGGACCAAATTGCAGTCGCCATTGAATGCTGTCACTGTTCATTCAATACCACTGTGTAGTAGAGCCTCCTGCTGACTGGTTCTGTGCTAGACCTTCAAATTTAAAGGCGAATTCCAGCACAGTAAACTGTTATTTTAATTTGTGCTTTGTTTATTAATGTGCATTTACGCCTGAATTGACAGTTAGAACACACAACATACAACTCGGTCTAACTTTGTAAAAAATACTGTTCCAATGTCACTCGTCTCAACATAGGAATGTAGTGAAACCCACCTGACAAAGATCTTGTCCATTTCCTCTAACCTGTAAACCTCCTTCACCCTGACAAGCACATACAATAAGAGTCAGTAACTTGTGTTCAACCCCTCTAACGTTGTAGAATACTTTGTGTTCACAGTTCATTATATTTATTTTCGTCTATCAACTGGTTGAAACTGTGTGTTACAATTATTTTCCTATTCTTAGGCTTCATAGCAGATACATGGCATACATTTGGAAAAGTATATTAAAGATTATAAAAAAACAAAAAAAACAAAGATGAACACTCATATTCTGCAGTGGACCAGCTCTTTCGCTCTCACAGATCTTTTACCGGATGGGGTTCATGTCTGGTCTGCTGGGTTTAGACACGGCCTTCACAAACTTCTCTGCCATAGAGATTCTGCAACAAAAAAAACCAAAAGACATTTCGGTCCTAATTCTGTCTAGTTCTAAAGAACAAAAGTACAACTGACAAGAATAAATATCTAAATCAGAAGACGACCTATTCATCACAAAAGAGTAAAACATAACAACATAACTATAATAGTTT
>SOMO01000073.1:394661-417566 GCA_028128575.1 Paedocypris carbunculus
ACACACACACACACACACACATTCATACAGAGCTGATTTGTAGTATAAATAATGTCATTGCTTTGTTCTTGTATGTGTATCATTACTGTATTAACATTTATGACATTTTCATCTGCTTCACTCACAAATGCTGCTAATTAAAGTAAACTTCACAACAACACTGTGCTGCAGTGACGTGACACGCACTAAAGCTAAAGTATGTGAATGACATCATTGATGTCTGATGAGAATACAGTGAATGTAATACATCCTTTTAACTGTTTGAAATAGTGTTTCATTGTGTTTAAATCCAGTCAAGTGTTTGTGAAATCACCAGTGACCTTGTTTACATGTTCCTTTAGATAACCTAAAAAACTGAAATAACCTCCTGTTGCTCCGACACTGGTGGTCATAAAGTACTCTGAGAGAACCGTGGAGCATCATCCTTGCTGGTGTGGACAGGCTGAGGACCCGGTCTCCATAACTCTGCCTTGTCTCATCAGGAGCATCTAAACACTACTGTCATCATACACATTGAAGTGATGATCCATCCATCTATCTGCTTCTGTTTATCTGTTTTTGTTATAACTGCTTTCTCTTCTTCAGGGAGACATTTCTGTGTCTCTCCAGTGCTTCTTCTGGACCTCCACCTGATGAAACGTGTTCTGAAGATTTCCTGAAGTCATTGCAACAGCATCCGAAATACAGTTCAGATCCTCAGTTGATCCCTCTCAATGTGAAGGAGAAGCTTAATAAGACACGTCTACTGCCCCAAAGCCACTAACACACACCTCCATCCACTGCTGAGGAACACAAGCACATGTACGTCTTTACGTAATCGCTTTACGTAATTTGCTAGGTCAAGTTCACCACCCAAATTTCGTTAGGATAAGCATAATGAAAATGAACTTTCTGATTCTGATCTTTCAGAGAGACAATGAGAGATAAAATGAGAGAGAGCAACACACACACAGTCACTCTGAGAGATCATTTGAAAGTCAGAACAAAAGCAGAAAACAACGAGAGATAGAGGCATAAGGGCAGGGGGAATTGACAGTAAACAGAGGTGATGATGTCAACTGGACTAAAACTGAGTGTGTCTATTTATATCAAATATCACCAGTGTCTGTGGCAATTAGGAAAAATTATTATTTTGTGATACTGTGATTAGAACACCAGCAGAGGGTGCTGATTGTGATCAGACTCCCTGTTTGGTCACCATCACTTGCAAGACTTGGCACAATATTAGCAGTTTTCAATACTTTTAAAACAAAAATTTTAATTTTATTATTAATTTAATTTATAAATCTGTTCACGTCTCACTTTTTAAGCCGAGTAATGAACTTTTATCATAAGCAATAAGTCTTGAATTCCGGTGATGATAGAACTAGTATTGGTCAGGACAGTTTTTGTCTTTGCATATCACGCTTCCGCTGGTTGTTCATTTAGGGAGATATTTGCATCACATTATGAGAAAGAGTCTTCGGTTCTGGTTAGTGAAGTCAGAAACAGAGCTAAACATCCGCATACCGTGTTTTTAACCAGGTGAAAGGCTTGGTTGTTTTTATTGGGCTAATAGAAAACCCCCTACAATGTATCTGGATCGTCTGGACTTATAATAATAAACAATTAATTTATGAATTCATTCCATTTAATTGTAGAAAAAAGAACAATTCCAAGAGTTTCCACATTTTTAAATAACAAATTTGTTATTTCAAAATGCAAGACTAAAAGCACAAAAATTATCAAACAAACTGATGGTCTCACAAATGTATAATATTGACCAACAGGGAGGCAAACAAGACATCCGTTGGTCACATTGTGACTTTTATTTGCGGTTCTTATAAAAACTAAACTTACGTGAATGCTGCAGCAAAGGAAAGCTTCAAAGAATTAAAGGAACGCTTTCAAAACAAGCATCCTGCCTCAGTCCACAACGAACAAGAAGGAAAACTTTCAAATGCCAGGTCTTTATAATCCACACTCCGAAGACTCTGAAGACACTGGCTCTCACCAGCTGGTGGAACGAGACAGCGCTCTAGAGGGTTTCAGAAGTGAGACAGATTGTTGATGCGAGACAGGGCTTGGGAAAGCGCAGGAGAGTTCTGGGGACTGCTGAGATGTACAGGAGAAGACACAGTACAGTACACAGAGGCCTGCTGGAGGTCTCTGGAGGGAAAACCAAATCCTGAAGCGATAGACGTAGAAAAGCAAACTAGATGTCTTTGGAAGCAACCAATGCTCTTGGGACAGTCACATCTGAAAGCTGAGAAAACAATGCACTCAGGGATGTTGGGTTTGCACACTAAGGGGCTTCATCAGACATCTGATCAGGTGTTCAGTTTGAGAATGAGAGAGAGATGGAGATGAGAGCATGTGAGTGTTGGATTGAGGTCACTTTTATTCACTCAAAACACTTGATTTTCTCAATTGTGTGCTTTTAGATTGTAAAAACTCATGCAAGCACAGTGAAAACATTCTAATTCAACAGAAAGACCCAGATTAGACGACCCTCATAGCTGCGATGCTTCTCTCTGCTGCCCACTACTCCACATTGGGTTTCAGTTGAACACTAATTTGGTTTGTTGTCCTAACTTTAAAACGTTATATTTATAATTTTTTAGAAGTATTTGTTCACTTAACTTACAAAAGCCGCTTGTTTGGACCTACCAATATTGTTTGGTGTATAGTACACTATATATATATGATGCTCAGGATAGAATGATGTGGAAAAGGATGATTCGCTGTGGCGACCCCTGAAAAGGGTAGTAGTTAAAACTTAAATTTTGTACTCTTCTTGTGTGTATGACGACATCGCCATCTGCAGAGTTAAGAAGGTACCGGATGTTATTTATGACTAAATCACGTGAATTAGCAGTTGCACTTGGTTCACATTTGAGTTTGACTTTAGACTGACTTTTTGTTCTTTATTTATCTGTTTTGCTCTGCTATTTTGAAACACCGAGGTGGTAAATTTCATTTCTATATTAGGAATTAAAACCTCAAAAATAAAGTTTCTTTTTTCCCCCACAATTTTTATTTATTTATTTTTTTAGCCTAAATTCAGTACTTAAGTTCTAGTTTTATGTGGGAATTTTTTACAGTAAGGTATATGTACTTTTACTTAAGTGTGGTTTTCAGGCACTCTTTTACACCTCTGGTATTTTTAGTTTGTATAATAGAAAATTGCAAACGTTGAGTCAAACATATTAAAAAAGCCGTCATTCGCATGATAAATTAATCGTCACAAAGTGGGAGGGGTCAAGCGATGAGCCCCTAAAAACCGCCTACGTTTCTATGACTACCGATAGATTGACGCAGCAGTGTCGGGCGAGTGGGGAGGGGCGGAGCTCCAGGTGCGCGCGCGGGGGTTCTCTCTCTGTGGAAGCAGTTGAGAAGGAGGAAAGTTTTCGGCGCTGTAGTCTCGGTCTCTGCGGATCTTCTCCCGTGGGTTCAGAAACACGGCGCCGTCCAGATACCGTCGTTTTGCAACATGTTTAAACGCAGCAAGAGCAAGGTTCTGGTGGATGAAACGTCTGAAGAAGACGACGTGTCATGGCATCATGAGCGCGCGAGGAAGGTGAGTCCGAATTCCGCCTCACTCTTAATTTAGTATTCACACGGTGATCCAAAAAATGACTGATCTTAGTCTGTAGCGTACTAGGTTTAGTTTCTCGTTTCATTTTGGCCTTGTTTTGTTTTGTTTTGTTTTATTTTATTTTTATTTCGTTTATTTTACACTTTTTTTTATTATTTTAGATTATTTGTTTCTATTTTCTGTTTTGTTTAAGTGATGTTTTATTTCTAATATAGTTTCTCCGTATTTTTTTGTTTGGTTAGACTCAGTTTGCTTTTTGGCTTGATGATTAGTTTGGCCTTTTTTCGTCAGTTTGATTTAGATTTGACTTGGATTTGTTTAGAAAGTATAGTTTGTCTCTACATGTTGAATTGTAGTTTGTCAAAACAGTTTCGAATACTGTAACCTGACTTAAATTACGATTATTTTATGTTAGCAAAGACAGTTTAGATCTGTTTAGTTTAGTTTGTCCTGGTTTTGTTTTGATTGGCAGGACTTAGTTTGGATTAATTTGACCATTATTGTTGAACATAGATTTTCTTTTGGTGTATTTGCACTTTGTTTTTGTTTAGTTTAGTTTAGTTTGATTAATTCAATTCAGTTTGCCTTTGAAGTAACTTTGTGTATTTATAACTTTACTTCTGGGGTTTTGTTTGTACTTTAACCTGGGTTTAGGATTCATTTTAGTTCAGTTTAGTGGGACTGTAGTTAGTTTGAGACATTTGAACACAGCAAATTGTCAAAACAGCTTAAATTAGCAATAAAGAAGTAAATGTCAATAAATGAAAGACCCAAGAAAAGAACAGGAAAAAGGTGTTGTGTTTAATGCTAACAACTCTCAAATTTCCTGTCCATGTCTCATGACTGAAAAATGTATCCATGTAGTTGTGTTCCAAAACATCCCATGAAAATATTTTTGATGATCCTTTATTGAAAGGATAATATAGTTGAAAGCTAAATCTATATCACACTGAGGTAATGTGAGAAAAACATTGACCAGAAGTAACAGAGAACATTAAACAAGATAGTTTCAACTAGTCAATAAATGAATGATCTTTGTTTCTGCACACATTTAATTTTGTGTACAACCGCAAGACGTGATTTACGTACAAGTGCCAAAATGTATATTAATGTAAAACAAAACATATACAGAACTGCCAGAAATTACTACGGCTTGGATATCAGGCACAAGTCTTCTTGAATGTATAACTTAAGGACAAACCTTGCATCGTATTGCCGAAAAGAACAGGCCGGCGCCATGGACAATATTAACCCGGTTCAACTGCTTCTGACTGACAGATGCAATAACCAATAAGAACATGTACACAAGTTGTTCGTCATGTGACAGACAATAATGATATTGTAAAAGCCATGAACGCCACATATTTAACATGTAACTCGTTGAAAACCAAATTATATGTTTAACACTAAATAAAAGTACATTGTATGTATTTAACTAAAACCATAAACATAACATGTCATGCAGTATAATAAATCTGAATTTATTTCCATAACGTTGTCAGTAAGCAATTAGTTAGGAAGTCTTTTTAACATTATTCGATTTTTCTTAAAGGTTTTTCTACAACCAGATGCAGCCATAAAGAAGAGCCACAGAAGAGCCATCTGGCTTGTGTGCCACAGGTTCCCCACCTCTGTCCTAAATGCTTTGGTGGAATGAATCTCTATAGTGCCTGCCACATCTTTGGCTCTGCAGGGTTCAATATTTGGGTAAAAAAACGTTAAATCCATAAAGTTTGATACTTGTTCAACTCTATTAAACACATACAGTTACCTTATTCAAGAGAACAGCAGTATGTAGCATATGTGCTGTGAACTGTAGTTGAACACCCTCCCGGTGATTTGAGCTGGAGGTCTGTGGCCTTCAGAAGTGATGTAAAGGCCTGATAAAGTTCCAAGAGACGGTAGCAGATAACATGTCAGAAACGTTAGACTCCCGTAATGGGCCTCGGAATCTCCTCCGGAGATCAGCAAGGAGCTGTGACGTGTCCACCACTCTTCATTGCGCAGTTTAAGGAGCTGTGATGTGGTGGTTTAGTAAGGAACGAAGGCCGCTCGCTCCCCAAAGGCTTATTTCAGTGTGATCGGATTCTGCTGTAAGTTCTTTCACCCAGAACCTGGTATGTGGAGCAGAAGCCCATTGACTGAGGTCTGATGACACCGCTTCGCTCTTCGTCTGAGCTTAAATGTGCTTTCTTCAAAACATTTTTTTCAGTCTTTTTGCAGGAGTGGATCGCTTATTGTTGTGGATCTGTATGTGTGTGTATTTGGTGCTTCATTTTTACATAACAGAAATAAAGTTAACTAATATTTTTTAATCAAATATTAATCACAACTACCGGTAATTCACTTTATTATTTTTATTTATATATCACAATGTTTATTTAGTTTTTTTACAGTGCATCTTGGGAAGACTTGTAACTTACTTAATTGTTAATTGTGCTGCAAATAAACATTTTTTAAACTTAAATCTTTTAGCAGAAGCCTAGCACTTTTTTTGCATATTTGTGTGTTGTTTTGCTTGTGTAATTGTATCAAAATATTAATCACAACTAATACTCATTATGTTTTAGTTTCTTTTTTCATTGATTTAATTTCTTTCATATTACAACTATTCTTTAAGCAGAAGTTCAAAACAATTACACCTGTAAATATTTATTCTTGTAAATTTGCATTGATATTTTGCAGTAAAACACACAAGATGGAAGACTTGTGAATAACGCAATAAAGAGTAAAAAACAGCATTATGCTGTAAAATGACCGTATGAAATTATGATTTTACCGTATGCTGTTGAAAAACACTACTTTTACTGTTTTTGTTTTAGATCTTGTTTTATTGTGTGTGTGTGTGTGTGTGTGTGTGTGTGTGTGTGTGTGTGTGTGTGTGTGTGTGTGTGTGTGTGTGTGTGTGTGTGTGTGTGTGTGTGTGTGTGTGTGTGTGTGTGCCAAGAGCTGTCATTGATGTTTCTGTGGTTGAACAGTGCTGTGTTTTATGGCGATCACTTGTTTGTGTTGGAGATGTAAACAGCTGTTATAGTGAGCCATGTTTAATGCATGCACGTGTCACTCTTCTCATTGTTTCTGCGTCTTGTGTTTCAGGATGAGGAGTCTGAGCGAACCAAGGACGTCCCGAGTCTCCCTGTCAAGGTGAACACACACGCAACACACACACTGCAGTTACGTAACTGTTCAAAACTGATGTCAGAACAGATTTCTCCGTCTTAGGTTTGTCCCGAATGTATATTATATACAAGACTCATGGTTTGATTTGTGTAATTGTCCATCGCGCGCGCGCGTGTGTGTGTGTGTGTGTGTGTGTGTGTGTGTGTGTGCGCGCGTGTGTGTGTGTGTTGGATTAGGGAGGATGTGGTTCATTCTTTGAAAACAAAGCACTACTAAGATTAGCAACATTCAATGACTTGCGTTTCCTCAAAACAATGTTGAAACTTCTAGAAGGAATGAATAATGTATTTCACTCTTTGAGAAGGAATTTTGTATTTTCTTAGCGCTCTATAATTGTCAAAATGTGCTTTTTGAACACAGGCTTATACATACATGTTACAAAGGTTTTAGCATTTACATTGTATACATTTTAAAATATGTGTTACTATCGTATTTACACTAATTTCAAGTTCACATTATTTATTCCGTACTATGATAGTACATGGGCAAAAGAGAGCACATAATGTTTCTTTATAATAATATTTCTTTCATAATCTTTTACTTGCAAGTGACAAGTGGTTCTTGCTTGAAGGAAAGTTTTGTGACACACTACTGGAATATGGAAAACTCTTCAGAACACAATAGCCAGATGAAGCAATTCCTTGAGCAATTTCCCCCTTAATAGAGGTTTTTTCATTTTTAATCTTACATTGATGTCAGCACAATTGTATTTAAGTAGTTGTGGCTAATATCAATTCACCAAAAAATATGAATCAAATCAAACACAAACTAAAAAAAAACACTAAAAATGAGCTTTTTAGGTTCTTAACTATTAATTTTAAACAAATAATATCCCACATGCCTGAAGTCGCATGTTAAAAATAAAGAACTTTTTTAGATTAGATTATACTGGAAAACTCCTAAAGTTTTTATAAAGCACTTGTTTTATATCCTCTAAAACACACATGGTAAAACATTTTCTCTAATATTAAATACTATTTGTGTATAATTTTCTCTATATAAAAAGACTATAGCTCATTATACCTGATGAATGGGTCACATGACTGCTTTTTGTCATGTGATTGGCTGAAGTCTGACCACCAGTAGAATGTTGTTTATGCACTAGCCGTTGTTTGTTGTGTATATTTTCATTGCACAATGAAGCTTTTTATCTAAAATCAAGATGAGGAATCCATTTTTCCCCATGTGACTGTTGAAAGAACCGAGTCCAACCTGCTGATGTTTCTCACAGATCAAGCTCCAAACCTAAAGTGAAAAGATACTTTCAAGTCAGTTAAGTTTATAAAAAAATGAGATTTATTCAGGGAAGCACTGTAATGGCACAAAAAAATGAATGAATGTGCAGAACCATTTAAAAAATGGTCTAAACATAAGAGTTTAATGCCTGAGGATAATCGGCTCTTTTTAACACAAAAGGCTTTTCTTGTGTGTGGAATTTTTCCAGCTCCTGGCACACATACAGTCCAGTGCAGATTTCACTTGCATAAAGGAAATAAAATTTAGTTTTAGGACCATTATAATCATAACAAACATAGAAATAGCATTAAACTGAGATATTATTAGAATGTATTGACATGAAAATTGAAATATTAAATTTTTTTGTTCCCAAAAGAAAACAAACGCTCGAAAAATGTTACATTTAAGAAATGTTCCATTTTTACAGTATGTCTTTCATCATAGTGCCTTTCTAAACACCCATGCTGTCTTTACTGTATATACCACCACAAATGCTGGTTTATAGTTGAATGGTGAAATCACGCAGGGAAATCTCCCTCTTTAGCCAGGAGGAAACGGTTTCCATGATTTACACCAAGAATGTCAAATTTGGAATTGTCTGACAATAGAACATTGTTCCACTTTGAAAGTGTTTTGGCCCACAGGACATTACAGCGCCCATGGACTATGTCCAAGTGTAGCTTTCTTTTGCCATGATAGAGCTTTTGTTTTTTTACAGATGTCCAGTAAAGGTGATTGGCCTCGTCTCTCACACAGGCATTTCTCTAGTTTCCCTGAATTTTCTTTTTTAAGGTCTTGACTTTTCAATCACCTCAAAACTTTTTTAAGACCTCAAGCGGAAATACATTTTGATATGAGCTCAGTTTGTGTGTAAAGCAGTATTATTTTTCAAATTCATTATTTATTGTCTGTCCAATTGTGAATAAAACAACTCTTCCATCGTTTCAGAAACAACGTATTTGTGTTTTCCAACTGTAAGGAAGTTGTCAACACAAAGCATAATATTGTACGTATGCCAAATGGTTGACATAAATAAACAAATTTTAAATGTCAAAAGTAACAGGCTATACAGGTGTATGTACGTAGGTGTTGTCTGTGAGAATTGTGGTGGCTTAGCTCAATGAGTGAAGGTGTTAAATGTGGCCCGCTGTTTTATTTTGATATTCATACTTTTTTTTGTTTTTTTTAGCCCAATAAGAATACACTAATAATATATATATAAAAAAAAACTTTTAGAGTTTTATGCTGAACTGTCACCAGTCAACTTTCCAAATTCACAAAAAGAAGATGTAAAAATGAGCGTTTAACATTATTGACGGATGATGATTTTTTTATTTCTCACGTCAGCAACTTTCAGCAACTAAGCTCATTTTTAATATCCATATTTAATTAAACAATTGTGGGCCACAAACATTCAGAGCAAACGATAAAAAAATAAATGCTGAAGAAGAAATTGGCACAGATCACAACGATTTTGAAGCGGTTTGAATGTTTGAAAAAAGTATGATTAAGAATTATGTTATACGTAGAGATACGGGTAGTTAACAGTTAATATATTATTTTACACTACCCTCTTTATTCACAATGTAACAGTCAATTGTATGTTATTTACAAATGTATGCACATTGTAAAAGTAATGCATACACATACTGTACACAGTATTTTTTTTAATTCTTGAAGTTTTCTACCTCCAGCTTTTGTGTTCACAAAGTACGTTTTGTAGGCCTGAGCTGAACGCAGAATCCTGTCTGAACATTGTGTCCAGCTCCACACCGGATTGTTGTGTGACCTTGTGTTTGACCTCTGGCAGGACTCAAAGCTGAAGAAGGTGAGATCCAGACGGGACAGAGGCGATAAGAAGCTGTTTCCTTCTCAGGATGATGAGCACATTCTACTGACGGGAGTCACTGTATCTCAGCGTCGAGGGTAAACTACACCTCACACTTTACACTCACCTTCTCAAAACATTGCTCTTTTCTTTTTGTGTGTAATAATATTCTGCATGGAAATCTCTTCCTTGATTTTCTTATATCGACCTCTGCCTGGTTTTGGAACGTACCAGCATCACTAACCGTGGTGTTTTTTAATTAAAAAAAAAACTGTTTGAAGATTGACTGTGGTTATATTCTGGAAAAAAATGTGCCGTGTGTGTGTGTGTGTGTGTGTGTGTTTAAAAAAAAAAGAGAAGGAAATAGACATTTACTCCTGGTGATTAAGAATAAGACTTTTCTTTAGTAGTCCTACACAGGGAAGTTTAATCTTACAACAAAAGAAATCGTAGAGAAACCATACAAACACACATCAACAACCAAAGCACATATATTTATACAGAGCAAATGTACTAGTAGTTTAACATTTCAGATTTGAGAGTCTGATAGCAGCAGACAGGAAAAGTCGGCTATATTTATATAATATCTCACTGTCACTCAGAGAGGTGAACCTACTGTCCAGTGAGTCCACCAGTAGGGGACAGTCTTGGTCAAATGTCATTGAATGGCGCTGTTGTGACCTTCGTGGATCAGGCGTTGGGAGTGTGGAAGTGTACGCCATCATCTGCTTCACAGCTTTGTCACTTTCTGTTACTTTCTTAGTAAACAAAAGAGTTAAAATAATATAAGATGTAGTTACATTTATTTATATTTTAGACATCAGAGTCAGCTGAATACACAAAGTACAAAACATAAAGTGCAAGTGTTTCAGCAAATGTTTATATTTCAGAAAACTATCATCATTCTTGAGTCAAAGGTGTTTAGAAGCAATTCAATTGAAGGAAAAGGGAGGAAGGATTCATAATAGGATTCTATTTGAACAAAATAAAAAGCAGCTTTAATCAGCATTTTCCCGAGATGAGAATTCTGTATATATATTTCTGTTTTCCAGTAAATAAGGATTTTTAGAGTCCTGACTACATATTTCTGGTATACACTGTAAATACATAACAGACTATGAAGAAGCTGAACAATTGTAAAGTGTTGCATTTTCTTTGTCAATTGTATTTTTCAACTGTGTGTTGTGTGTGTGGGTGTAATCCGTGTCCTTGATGTGTGGACAATGGGACGCAAAGAATGTCCTTCTGAAGTGAAGTAAAAATATTGTCTACTTGATCAATTACCAATTTCACGATTGTAAATTGATTGTTTTAGATCTGCGAAGAAAAGCCAAGAGGACAAGCCGATCCGAGCAGAGAGAGATCGAACACAGTGTCTGTGGAACTCTCTCAGCACCACCATGAAGCACATCACGCCGGCGAGGAAGACTGACAGGATGGAGGGATGGGAGCCGCCGCAACTGGAAGACGAGAGTCTCGCGTTCCCTCCCGGTTCGGAGGAGGACTTGTCTCGATACACCAGCCTAAACGGATCGAACGCGGGACGACCGGCACAATGGGCAGCACGAGCCCGCGATAAACTAACCGCTGTCCGTCGACGAAGTCCAGCTACATTATCAGAGAGTTCCTGGGAGGGATTGAAATGAATCTGCTGCTTTAAAATTGACATAAATAAGACCGAATGTGCCTGTTCACACCGTTTGCTGTTTCTTGCCCAAAATGCACAAAAAAGTTTGACTGGAACCCGAGGCCAGCTCCCGTACGACCTGTCATATCCATGACTGTCCGGTCAAATTCCTTTAGTTTGACTGAAGTTTAATGATGGCTTGCGATTGAAATGAAGATAAAAATCATGCAGTGACGTTTTTACATGGTTTAAAAGTTTGTAAGAAGCTGCTAGAGAAACGGGGACTGTGTCCTTTTGGTCTTTGAGTGTCTTTTGATGTGTTTATTTTATGTTCTGCAGTGAAAATACAAGGCCATGGCAACTTAAAGAAAATATAAGTATTTTCTTTAATAGAGAAAAAATACTAGACTTTTTCCCCTCACAATTGTCTTTTTATCTTGGAATTGTGACTTGTAAATTACAAAATTCTGACTTTATAACTTGCAAACATGACTTTCCAACCCACAATTGTGACTGTGTTTTTCGGAATTGTGAGTTATAAAGTCGCAATACATTTTATGTGAAGGAAATGGGCTTCCATAGGTTTGTGATTTAATTATACATTTTATATACATTTTTCAAGGCTCTGTGATTGTATGAATGCTGGAGGAACGCTGCTTGGCGTGACCCCTTTAAACACTTGCATCATTCCGCTGAAGACTTTTATCAATGAGAAACAGCATCTTGAAGGCATGAAGGCCTTTCATTCAGATCTTGGTTGATCTGGAATATCCATCTTTAAACTACCATGTCTTTTCTCATTTGAATCACTGACAGCACAAATTCCATCTGAATGTTATGTTCTTCCCATTGTTGTGGGTCAATTGATTTGTTTATGGCTGTTTTTCAATTAATTTATTTTCTCAGTGGATGTGAAAGGATGAGCTGTCTTCACCTGCTGATCAGAACTTTCAGAGTTCCTTCTCTGCCGTCTCCATGCCAGTCTGATGCCCAGGTGGCATAAACCTGACGTGAAGGAGCTCGGTTTTGTTTCTGACTTTAAATATTGTGTTTGGGAGAGCGCTAGAGTTTCTGCAAATCCTTAAGAGATGAGGCATTTGACTTCTATCAATTAAATTTCCCTGTGATGTTCGAGATGTTTTTATGTTGATGCATTGGAAGGTGAGAACCTCACACTCTAAACGACAATCATAGTGTAAGTCTCTGGCTGATTGCAGTAGATGAAACGTCTTTGATTAGGATTGGCCAAGATCTTGAGATGTATTTGAGAAATTGCTTGTTTATCTAAGACCCTAGAAAATAGTTTTTCTACTCTTGTTTTTTTACTACTTTGAGTCCAATTCATTTCATTCTGTTAAATCAATTGTAGTCGCCCGGAGGATTTCATCGTTCTGCTTGTACACGAACGTGTGACTTCAATATGAAGCCAGAATAAAAAAAAGTTTTTTCACAGAGTTTTTAATTATTTCATAACTAATCGTCGTACAGTTGTTTCACTTCACAGAACAATCTAGAGAGATATTACAAAGTTGAGAGTAGGGATATAAAAGTCTGTGACAAGTTTGACAGAAAAAGTGTTTCGTAAAAAGTCTGCAGCAAAGGTATTTAGTCTGGAATATAGACGCACAGCACAACATCTGATGTAAACATGAAGCTAAAGCTAGAGAACACACTGACATTAGGGATGTCCAGATCTGATTTCAAGTACCAGGATCGGGTCCGCTCGCTAAACTCCTCCCCCACTTTCTGGTTAAGGAGCTGCCAATCACATTCTCCCCAGTCAATCAGAGTAAGTGCCGCCCCTACTGGAAACTAGTTCCAAAATCCTGAAATGTAACGAAAAAATTTGAAAAGAAAAAAGATTAAAACAAAAAAGTTTAACGAAAATGTGACTGGAAAAAAAAAATTTCATATTGAAAATTAAATGAAAAACGAAGAATTTTTCATTCGCTTTTTATGAATTACGTTTTTGGCACTAATCTGGTTACATCAATATAATGTAATTAAAAATAAAATGCCATGGCAGACAGATTTCTTAGAGCTCTCATTTAAAACCTGCATCGACGGCAACACAACTTTGGTGCAGATGGTGCGATTTCCGGTTTATGTACATTTCCTTGAGCTACAAACATTACTGAGTTGTGAATCAGTGACTTTTTTTTGTTAGTGAGCGTGTGTGACTGTTTTGTGTTTGAGTGTTGAGTATGTGTGAATAGTGAGTGTGTTTTGAGTGTGTCTGTTTTTTGTATATATTTGCGAATGTGTTTTGAGTGGCTGACTGACTGTACATGAGTGTGAGAAAATGAGTGTGCTTGTTTGTGTGTTATGTGAATTAACAAGGGTATTGTGATTGGCTGTGAAGTCTGTGGGAAAGTGTGTGAAGTGTGTTTTGTGAGTCTATGTGTGAGAAAATGGGAGTGTGTTTTAATGTCTGACTGTGCTTGTTTTGAGTGTCTGTCTCGTGTGTGTGTGTGTGTGTGTGTGTGTGTGATGGTGTGTATCTGTGTGTATGCCATTATCAGATCAAGCTCAATTTTAAATGACTGAGATCGGATCAGGAACACAAAATGCAGTCAGGACATCCCTAAAGCGGCAGGGTCCAGTCCCGCTTCTGATTCAAACGCGTCTGAACCACGCCATGAAGACAGGAGTTGTGCGGGACTGAACACCTCTACGCTAAAAGCTCTCCCACGTCCTGAATTCTTCATGATTCCTGCTCTGACAGATCACAGGAGAGGAATGTGGCGATGACATCACTCGGAGCCCTTGAGAGTGTGTGACGGGAGCGCGAGGAGGACGTCGACCCGATCACAGAGACACTTCAGAACTTGAAGAGATCAATGAAGTGCTGAGGAGAGACGGGAGCGAGGCAGCTGTCTGGGTCATTCGCTGTGCAGGGATGTCCTGAGTCCTGGAGAGAGAGAGAGACAGAGACATCAAACATCAATGATGGTGTGAGGGAGAGAGAGAGATGGAACACAAAAAGGCAGGCAAGAAACAAGACAGATGAAGATGCACTGAAAGTAAAGGTGGAGACAGATCAGAATGTGTGTGTGTGTATTCTGACATTCACTTCAAAGTGTGGCAAAAAACTGTGATCACAAATCTAAACTGAGATCACAAAATAAATAAAATATCGTACTCACTCAAATGCTGTCTAAGCACACACCCCACTCCATTGATAGGTGAACATTAGCGCCCCTTACCTTCCTGATGTTCTGACTTTCCAAAAATAAATGGCTACATACTACAATTTTCAGTCCGCAAAAACTAACACGGATAAACTGAATACATTTCACAAATTCACAATACGCCAGTGGGAGCCTGATGAGTGTGCTAAAAAAGCAGTGCTACTTCCATCACTGCAAATAAAGAAACCTCTTTATCAACGCTGTCACTCACGTAACTTCCGTGGAGTGTGTTGGGTTCAATATGTGGATATGAGCACCCAGCAGGTTTTTGAGCTTCTAAAACTGGAAAAAGGGTGCTTATATTTGCATAAACACTGTATCTACAATGGTGCAAAGTGTGTGTGTGTGTGTGTGTGTGTGTGTGTATGTGTGAAACATAAATATAGTGATGTGCAGCACGCGGACAAAAAACATGAATTAAATAAAAGGTATTGTGAGAACCAATCAAATGAGAGGAAGAGCGAGGGCGGAGACTGTACCTGGAAGATCAGAGTCAGCTGTCTGTCCTTCAGCAGAACAGCACAGGAAACAGCAGCACAGGGCAAAGTTACAAGAGGTCTGACCTCATTTACTACAGTATTACATTTAAATGAAGGACCTGCAATAACTTGCATTTTTGTCAACTGATGTGATAATAAAAGAATTGTGTTAGTTAAAGAGCCCTCATATAGATGACTGACAGACAGAGAGGAGTGTGTGTGTGTGTGTGTGTGAGGAGTGCATGTTGTGTGTGTGCGAGCTAATCTAATGCTGTACCTTCCAAAAGAGGATGCTACAGTGTTTGCAGAAGTGCAGAGTGTCCCCGTACTGTTCCTTCTCAGGATACAATTTCTGCAGCGTGAAGAACATCAGCTTCCAGTCCAGATGACCCTTCTCTGACACGATCAAGTGCCTACAGAACTATCACACACACACGCACACTACGTGAACAATACGTTTGTGTGTGTCTGCCATCTAGTGGTGAGTTTGAGTAATTTCAGGTCTCATTAATAAACACTTGACTATAATACAAGCATATTTAATTTATGTATATAAGAATAAAGAATAAAAATGTATACTCTTCTCTCACCTGTTTCTCTGCAAAATGAAACTGACAAAGTTTCTTCCACAGTTGCCGATCTTCACTGAGCATGTTCAGTGTGGGCGTGGCTTGTCCCAGGTTGACGATGTCACAGGCATCACTAAACTTGTACAAGATGTTATTCTGCATGTGAAGAGGAAGGTCACTCAGGGTCAAGCCGTTTGACGTGTGCTGAAGACACAAGTAAGGAAGAAGATGATGATGAGGAGGATGATCAAGGATCGGAAATTGCTGCAGCAGCTTCACACCTTTGGAATCTGTAGATTGTTAAGCTGCTGCTGCCAGTTGAGGATGGTCTCTAGCCGACAGACCCAGATGTTGATGTTGCCCACCAGAACACACTTGCCCACCTCCCTCAGGAGGAGACAGAGTGTGGAGCTCAGGTCCTGCAGCAGAGTCTTGATCAGCCGCGGGTTCTGATGATCCTCCAGAACTGATCCAGACACAAACAGTTATCAGCCGCACAGTCTCTTCTCTATCCTTCTTTGTGTCTGTCAAGGTTTCTCTGTCTTTTTACTCCTTTTTTCAGTTTTCTTTCTCACCGTTCCGCCCAGTGCCCTCCCTATTTTCTCTCGCCCACTTTGCTCCTCCCTCTACATCTCTTACCTTTCCGGACAATCTTCTCCAGGACGTTGAAGTAGTTTTTCTGCGCTGCTCCGCTGAGAGAGGTGAGCTGTGACTTTGCAATAAGCTGCAGGAGCTGAAGTCAGAGAGAGAGAGAATGTTGTCAAACTGTAATTCTGCATTTTGATGTGAAATTGTCTTACTTTAACCACATAGTTGAAGCGTCTGACATCTTGAATGGCGCTGGAAAAGTCTAGACTGTTGAAGGCCTCACCGAGGGTGCAGTAGCCATGTCTCTGCAGCAGAAACACACCACGTGACGTAACAGATCCACACACACACCCGTAGACAACTATGATTTCACCTCTCTTGTGCTCTCCTTCTGAACATAGATCCATCTCTCTTGAAAAAAACCTGCACGCAAACTGGGTTTCAACACAATATATGGGAATGACGACGTTAGGACGCAAACAATCGGTTCTTACACTGGGATTTTGTGTTGTTGTTGAAAAAGTCCTTCTTTCTCTTCTTAGCAGCTAATTCACAGTTGTCGTCCACGTACACGTTTTCCTTCTCGTTGTCCAATCTAGAGGAGAACATTGGTAAAAAAAAGTAATGATAACTGCCTGCTGAAGACACTCAAGCTAACAACGAAGACCACGGAGTAAGGAATTATTAATCCAGAGCCGGTACATTTGTTTGACCTTCGCCCTTTAGAATATCTCGTTCCAGACGGCATCAACACACTTCCTCTTTATTTCTACTCTGTTCCTCCCAAAAATGTCACAAACTTTCATGAACAAAACTAAAGGTGAATAACACAGGACATATTCTTACTTATTATAGAATAAAAATAGTCTATATTTTTACTTCGTTTTATCTATTATTTATTTANTCACACACTTTGTCTTGACTTTGACACCTGCAGTTGACAAAAACAAATTGAAACTGAGGTCTGACTCAATTCTGATACACCCAATCGAATCGGGACATTTCTTAATTATTCCACACAAATGCACATACAGTTATATAGTTTTAAAAGGAGTTTAGAATTTATGTTTTTTTCAAAATATTGTAGTCTATAAGTTAAACTTTAACCACTGAGTGGCTCATTTCTAACAAACAGATAAACATGTGCAGATTACACTCCAAAACTAACATAATGACACTTGTCTAAAAATAAGAATTCTGTGTGTTTTGTGTGTGTAAACAGACAGATGGACAAATACAACCTCATCTGATTAAACAAACATTATTAAAAACACTGCTGTTTTTTAAAGGATGTCTTACTCTTGCAGGCCAAGTTCATTGATGTTTTCTCCCAAGCTGGTGCTAAAGTACTCGAAGCGTTTCCATCCATCCTCAGTTTTGATCCAGCTCCATCCTGGAGACCTCCAGTCCTGACCCAGGAACGGCATCTTCATCAAGATTCTTCTACAGACCCCTGGACAGAGGATCGTACATGTCTTCACAATCATTACAATAAAACGACTTCAGTATCTCCATCTGAAACGGCATCTTTGAAAACAGCTTAATGCAAATTGGCTTGACGAAACACAACAGTGTCTGCCAGAAGCTTTATCTTTCGAAACGTCGACAGACAGCTCGAATAGCTTACTTCATACTTATTCCAAAAGCAAAACCATATGAATTCCGCGACAACAAACGAATATTTCACTTTACTCACTGCGAGCCCTTTGTTACTTTGAAACGTCCAGTATTCCTTTGATTATTGACGGAAGTAAACTGTCAGAAAAAGAGAAATGTGAGACACGCCTTCCACAATTTTCATTGGCCAGTTGTCACTATTTACGCTGTTACTACCCAAAATTCGCGATATGATTGGTTCTCGCGCTTGTCCAACACAGACAGGTTTATCCGAGCTCTCTTTCGCGGCAGCTACGTACACGTGACACAGACGCTGCACATGTTGCCGTGTTTTGGTTTTGAACTGGGGGAAGGGAAAATGGAAAGAACGACGAAGGAAAAGTCTACATATCGACAGAAGAAATACGTGTGTATAATATACATATAATGTAAATGGATATTCTGACCTGGGTGGTGTCTGACCTTCCTTTGTTTACTTTGATAGCTATAGGTGCCAAAACAATAATGGATCGAGATCGATAACAATAAAATCGGATTTAGTCGATAAATAAACCTTTTAACGCTTTTTAATATTTATACTTAGCGAATTATTCGCAGCGATTAGATTTATGTAAAGGAACGTAGAACAATGTGTTGTTATTCATATTGAGTGACGCTTTGTTATTTCCACAACTGACGTCATAACCAGCAGCCAATCACAACCTAGATTAATCTATACATATTCTACATTAATTACATTATATATAGTATACATATGCTGTATGCATTCTGATTTCATGTATAACAAATCTACATAGAAAAACAAATATGTATTTGCTTTTAAAAAGTCATAACTTAATTAAAAAAAAAAAAAAAAAAAACTCAAAAAGGTGTGAACTGTTGTTTTTCCAGATTTGGCACTTTCTAAAGTTAGAAAAGTTTCTAGCTAGAGAATGAATATGAAATGACTGTATATACATTGGGATGTTTAGCATATTAGCAAGCATAAGTCATTGTGTGGAAAAAAAAAACCCATTAATCACTTTATTTCATTCATAAATCTGTAGTTTGTATTTTTCCTTCTTGCAGTGGATCGTCGCAGAATTATATGGCTTGTCTAAACATGTACGACTCTTTCGCCATAACAACCCAACATTCTTTTAAGTTTTTCATTATTTCTTTGACCTGTTTAAAGAAACCACTCATGTTTCACTATCACTTGCTCTGCAAAACTGAAACAACAAGTATACCATTTTCAGTGAACTGACACATTTTAGAATAGAACTACTGTCTTTTAAACACATATATTGTACACTGTATATACAAGTGCAATTAGGTTGAGAATATGTCATTTTCAAGCAGATACATAGACACGTTCTTGAAAATAAGAAAACTGCAATAAAACAGCCATATTTTATGTTCACTCTTTGAAACAATATCTTATCCACTTGTGTGTGTGTGTGTGTGTGTGTGTGTGTGTGTGTGTGTGTGTGTGTGTGTGTGTGTGTGTGTGTGTGTGTGTGTGTGCTCAACCCATTGAACCTTGAACTCACACATATTGGCAGATTCCTTTGCATTGTATTTGATTCACATCTCCATATTTGGTCACGTTGAAAGACAAACATGACCAAGTTTAGACTGAACACTTTTACAATGTGGTCGATTTATGACCTGCACAACACAACAAAGAGAAAAATTGGGTTGAGTAATATACGCTGACATGAAGTTCAAATTGCAATTAGATCTCTCGTAAATTAAAAGGTAACAAAACAATATTAATGCACCCTAAAACCTTAATTCAGCGCCAACCTCTAGTCGAAGCCCACCATGGCAAAAGGGTTGAAAAATGAAACAGTGGCCTTCTAATAGCAGTGTCAGGGTATGTGTGTGATTATGTCTAATATTAACAGACGTAAATGAACTAATATGCAGACAGTTGTGAACTCATCACAGTCCCAAAAACACTCTTCATTCAGTTAAAAAATACGTAGTACTGTAGTAACGATGACCCGGGTCAATCAAGGTCAATCCAGGTCTCGGAGTGTCTTTCCTGACTCGGTCGCATTCCTGCAGCTGTACAGCCACTTGATGATCCGAGCATTGCGCTCCACCACCGACGAGCCCTGGCGTGATGTCTCCCTCAGCTCCTCCACCTGCAGCCCGTCGCTGCTGCCCGACTGCGCATCATCCGACCTGGAGACGCTGACGCTGCGCACGTTGCAGGAGATTTCGTCGGAGCGCGCGGAGAAGTTCTCTTTCCCCAGCGAATCGATGACGTCACCGTCTAGCCCGCAATATTTGAAGAAGGCGTCAAAGTTCGCAAAGTTTTTCGAGTAGCGCGAGCTGATGTCAGAGCTGGAGCGCGCGACGCCCCTCCTGTTGTGCGGCTCCGCGAGAAGATGAGAGAAAGCCCGTTTTAGCTCCTCGGGCGTGGAGTCGGGCTTCGTCGGGCATTCTGACGAGGATAACGCCAGTCGAACGGCATCGTTTCCGCATTTCTGTGTGGCGCAAGGAGCGCGTTCCTTTTGATGTCCCTCGGAATCCCGCGCCTGCGGGCACGCGCCTGCCTTGTTGTTGAGAGATTTTAACGATTTCTTAACCAGCTTCCGTCCCACGCCATCTCTCCGCAGATCACACTTCTGTCTGTATAATAAAACCGAGTCGCGTTTTTTGGAGCTAATTCTCCTAACCACATTATTATCGCTCTCGGGTGACTTTTTTTGCTCCGTCCCAACATTCACGCCATCGTCACCGGTGTCTTGTTCGTTTAATAGCACAGGACTGCTTGTTGAAGCAGGGTCGGTGCTGGTAACCGACCCCTCCGAGCAACATGCTGATTGCTGAGATTTGACATAATGTATTTTTGTGGCCGCTAACCTCTCCATCGCGCTGACGCGTCCTTTCCCCGCGTCGCTCTCGCGCTCTATCTGCTTCCTCAGAAACTCGGGACCCTTCACAAGTATTCGCGACGGGTCCATCATCTGTGGCGTTTTCTTCGTCAATTCTCCCTGAATCGGCCCCGTAGATCGTCGGCGTCCTCGTTTGGAATGATTATAAAGTCTTATCAGTATTGAGAAAAGAGTTCTGACGCAAACATTACCTGCTCATACTAGTAGTACAACTCGACCCCACCTACCTACTAACCACAGCAGGTCCAGACAGCTCGAGGAAACTCTGGGGCAAAGGTAAGGAAGTTGAAAATACGTTTCAGTCTTTTTTTNTTAAAATATTAAAAAGCATGAACATAAGAATCAGACTGTCTCTGTGTTTTAGTCACTACATTTCTGTATATTCACTGCATACCTTGAGTGTGTGCGTGCGTGTGTGTCTCTGTGTGGTGTCCTATAACACCGCATTGTGAGTTGTACAAGTAATTTCTGAAAAATAAACACTCTTCAGCCCACAGAATAAAATACTGTTTATTACCCCATGAAACAGGATTATACTCTTGTAATGAACAGTGAGCTGGTCTTTAATTTAAAGAAATGTTCTCATATGTCAGTATAAGTTATAACCCTTTGGGTTTTTTTGCGTTTTTCCACAGCTAAAAGATAGAAGATTCCTGGAACATCTCTGGATTACAAGGGCTGTTTTACTTGGACTAAAAGGTAATTAGCAACAGGTAGCAAGCACTAAATGCGTGATTGCTCACAGAACAGTCATGTGTAGGATGCCTAATGCAATTTGGGGGTGTGAATAATCCGTTTTTTTGGGTTCTCCATGAAAGTTTGGCCATGACCCCAAAGGCACCCTATAATACACCTGTGTGTCTGAGTAACATTTATTTATCTTTCTGTGTTTTTTAATTATTGAGTGGGACATTTTCTGACGGGAAGCCTTTACACGCCAGTGAGTAAGTTAAAACATTCCGTCATGAAACAGCTGATAGCTCTCACCTCACTCCGAGCGCAGATGTGGTGTTAGCCAGTGAAAGAAAGAAAGCTCCATGTGGTCCAGCGCTCGGCGGCCTTTGCCTAAAAACATAAATGAGTCACACTTACTGCACTGGTAAAACAACTTCACAATCTGGCCCCCATCTCTCCAGACATTCTTAAGAAGTGAAGTAAGACTGACCCAGGAAACCTCCCAGCATTTTGATCTTTGGAATACTTTTCTTTATGGGAAAATACTGTCACCACTCCCTCTTAGTGTAGTACCTTGAATAGAAAGCAACAGACATAGCACTGGATCCGGTTCAAAATGTCTGCAAATCGAAACCTTACTGTTGTCTGTATGGATGTGCAGGGAGACATACAATATGTGGTTGACTACAAAGGGACAAAAAGGTGATAAGAGGTGAGTTTGACGTTTCTGCCGGAAGAAGCGGTATTTTAAGGGCAGCTATTATTTAGCATCGCTTTGTTTGATTCTTCACTGCTGTTAGTGATTTCATTTACTGCAGCTATTGGATATGCATTGACTATGAAATAACTATATTTATATTATTTCTACTCTTTAGTTGATTTATTTTGGTACCATCAACTGCAAATCAAATCAATGTATTGTGGCGAACTTCTGGTAATGAAAGTCTACTACTTTTTCTGACCCTTGTTTTATTTTTTGCAACACATTTTATTTATTGGATTGATTTCTTATTTGAAAAGCAAAAAACACGCACACTTGATTAGTTAAAGCATAGCTTGTCTTTTTTTTCAGGGTAAATGCCCCCCACTGACAACACAATCTATAGAAAAAACATTTTATATTTTAAAATCATTTTACCATCAAGTGGGTTCTGTTCCCTTTCAAGGGGTAAAGAAGATGAATCCAGGTGTTTTCAGTTAGTTATGTCTAGACCTCAGTACCACTAATGCCTGGACTGAGAGTAGTATAAGTGCTGTGTAATGCATACATAATAAAAGTAAATCCACTCTAATAAATGATTGTGAATCTCGAGTGGAAGAACAATCATTGTTTTGGAGAATGTGATCAAGTCTGTCAGTTCTAAGTTTGAAACACGGCTCACAGTGCTGTATCTTTGGTACACTGGCATTGTGGATAAGCATATAGCAATTATTATACATTTCTCTGAAT
>SOMO01000073.1:451987-462042 GCA_028128575.1 Paedocypris carbunculus
AATGGATGTTAAAGCTTTGAAGACTTGCCTTACAGTTAAAAGAAAGTTTACAAATCAAAATGAATCAGATAGATGTGTGAAAATTAGTGATGCGCCGAAATGAAAATTCTTGGCCGAAACCGAAAACCTGGCCGAAAGCCGAAAACCGAAACACAGAAAGAAATTATGGCAATTGTTAGTAGTACCATTGCATTTAATGCTATGATGGTGTACTAACTTTACTAAAATCAAGACATTGCAAATGCATTAATTAATAATAAAGTTTCAAATGAATGAATAAATGAAACACAATTTGTTATATATTATGCAAATATTTATTAAGCATATTGCAACAATCAAGAAAATGAAATATAATTCAAACTAAAATGTTACATAAAACAATAAATAAACAATAATATACATGCGTACTGGCCTGCTGAAAGGTTGTAAAATTAAATGGTCTTCACACACGTATTGTTGTGTAAAATCAAATGGAGCATATGTTTACAATATTATCTAACTTATGACATAAAAGCCGTGCTACTTTTAAATATAAGTGAGTATATACATGTTCAAATAGAGTGCTTAGCTTTCAAAACTTCCTTTTACATCTCTACTCAAAACTTATAAGCAGGTAAAAAAAACTGATCATATCTCTCTCTCCATGAACACACACTCTTGCAACCTCGAATGTTCTCTAATGTGCCGATGTCCCGAGAACTGCCGCAGTTATAGTTAAGGTGGACGCTAGATTCTGCAAACCGGACACGGACCGCGGTCCGCCATTATTCTGCTTGTGTCATCACCTTTCTGACGCACCAGCACTTTTTGGCCATTTTCAGCCGAAAATTTTCGGTGGCCGAATATTCGGTGCATCCCTAGTGAAAATGTTCATTTTAACTCAGTATTGTAATTATTGCTTTGAAGATATTTTAAAATAATTTAAAATCACAATTTGAATGTTTGATCAAATCTAAATACAGCACACATGTGCTTACACGCAGTAATTTATCAATCGGTGGCTATGGCAGCATCAAGTTTGCTTCTGGAGTCTGTATTCTGGTGTATTCTGGACATTGTCTGTCATTATAATGTTAATGACTTGCCCATTAATACCTTTAGTTTTTGTTTGTATTTGTTTTGTTTAGCGTGTGTTAAATTAAGAGTAAAATAGCACAGGAACTTAAGAATCTGTAGTGAGTGAATTCTTTGTTTGATTACATTGGATTTAATAAGCTACAGTTTTGTAATGAACAAAAAAAAGAGCATTTCATTCCATTCCACTCATGTTGGTGACCTGTTTAAAACCAAGTCTGAGAGCGATAATGTTGCGTGGCCGTATTGAGCATCAACACCTCTCGCTATCCAAACAGATGCTTTACTGCTGTTATGTCTCTGAAAAATGTTGTGATCCTTAATCCAGTCCTGAAACAGATCCCAACTGACCATCAACACTGCCATTGTGTACATGCATCGATTCTACATGATCCAGTCCTTCACACGCTTCCACAGAAATGTAAGGGTCTGGTGGTCGATCAGACTGTGGAGCAGTGGTGAATTGCATTTGTGTTCCAGGTGATCGCTCCCGCTGCTTTGTTTCTAGCCGCCAAAGTAGAGGAACAGCCCCGCAAACTGGAGCATGTGATAAAAGTCACTCATGCCTGTTTGAACCCTCAGGATCCGTCACCAGACACACGTAGTGATGTGAGTAGCCACCATGTCTCACACACCTTGCGTTGTTTTGTAGAAATTCAAAACCCAGATTGTGGGTTTCAATCTCACGAAACGCAGGACTTGTTTTAGTGTGACCAATGGTCTATTTTACAATCGTTTTCTTTTTAATGTGTACATCAGAAAAATAAATGTATAGACTTCCATAAATGATGTTTATAGACAGTGCTTCTCAAATGGGTGATGCAATGACAGTGGGTTGCGTAAAACCCCAAACAACATTTTTTGCGTCCCAGGAGTAAAGTGTAAATGCACTAGGTGGCAGTAGTGTGCTTGTAGTTGCAGTCGAGTACACGTGTAGCAGGTTGTTTTTTTCTTTGGCTAGAGCTTCCTGGCGAATTATAGAACCTCGCGAGTCAACCTGACTACAAAACAAAACTTAGTACGTTTGTATTGTTAAACTTTGTTTAACATAGTCAGTTAACATACTTGGGCAAATATAACCACACCTTCCAATTTTAGAAGCTCAAAAGCTAGAGGGGTTCTTATATTTTTATTTGAAATATACGAATATGAGCACTAAAATTTCAAGTCTGGAGCAATCAAAATAAAGTGAAGTACTTTCACTTGAGTAACAATATCTAACCGTTACCATTCATTATATATTATTCAAGTAAAACGAGATCAATATGGGGACGAGGAACACAGCACATAATACAGATGACTTTTGTTCACCTTGTTCTTACACCTGTGAATAAAAGAAATGTAAAGGAATAAATCACACTTATTCGCTCGAGGTTCAGCGAATCATTTCTGAGCCTGTGGTTTTTATCAACACAGTATTTAAATACAGTATTGACGGAAACGCAACAGAAAGCTAGGATTAGATATTGTTTTACAAAGCCTTTTTAGCTTTTGACTTCACAGCAATTACGGTGGGAGATGAGGAAAGACCGCTGTTTACTTGGTTTGAAAATCAACTTTAACGTCTATAAACAGTGAATCGCTCTCATTGAGTACTAATGTATTTTAGTACTACAGTATATAAAGTATATACGGAATAGTTATGCTTCTTTCTATCACAATTCATTTTATAGAAAGAGCTAAACCAAGGGACGATTTGAAAATCTGGCCCTTTGTTTTTCTGTGACAAGCTTGTGTTCAAGTGAAAAGCTCCATCTTGTGGCAAGCAATTTTGCACATCAGTAGACGCTAGAGAAAAAGATTGAAAGCAAAAATGAATACGAATGCCTAAAAACGCTGATGAAATTCAGATGTTATTCCTGGTACTTGTCCGATGACTCTATATGAGTCACAATGCTGAATCAAACAGAAAGCTTGTGCGGTAAGCTGCTGACCCGCTAGACGGTGGTACATTTTGTCTGAGAGAGTGAGCGTGAAGTTTCTGTCAGTAACCTGCCTGTCTTCTCAATCTCAGACGTACCTACAACAAGCCCAAGACCTGGTCATTCTTGAGAGCATTATTCTCCAGACCCTGGGTAAGTGTGGAGGGCGAGAACGTGTCAGTAAATCACCGTACCAGAGACGTCAGCACAAACACTTCATTTACTCAACATTACAGGGGAAATCCACCTCTGTAGTGCTGTACATGACATTACAGGACATAAATGGTACACATATCCTGTATAAGCAGTGCATGTATCAAATCTACGTTCAGCAATTGCTGGGAATCTATCCTGTCCTGCGTTACCTGGGCACATCACAATTCACAAGTCCTCCATTTTCTCTGCATCCTTTCCTGCGTTTTTTGGGCATATATCCAGTTCAGCATTATCTTGGTACCTAGTTCTGCCTTATCCAGTCCTGCATTACCCAAGCTATTTTTTTTACAAGCTAGCTGGACTCGTGTCAACTCCTGTGCTATCTAGGCGTGTATCCAGTATTTTCTTATCTGGGTAAATCAAGTCTTTTGTTATCTGGTTGCCAGTGTTATTTGGAAATGTATCCTATCTTGTGTTAGCTGGGCACTTATCTAGTCTGGTGTTATCTGGGCATGTTTCAAGAGAACTATTTGCCTGGCACATATAAGGTCTTACTCTAGCTGGAGTCATATCAAGTTCTACCTTAAACTGGGCTGATATCTAGTCCTCCGTTAGGTGGGCCCGCATCAGCTAGGCATGCATCGCCCTTCATTAGTTGGGCAAGTTTCAAGTCTTGTGTTTTCAAGTTCTACATTTGCAGAGAATGTGTGGAGTGCTGTGATATATGGGCAGGTCCGGCATTACCTGAGCATGTATTCAGTCCTCCTTTAGCACGGACTGTTACGTAACGTAAGCACCATGATTCAGTCTTGCTTTGGCTTATAGCGCTATAAGTTAGCTGACGCGTACCAAGTTCTGTGTTTGAAGGGTACATATCAAGTCCTGTGTTATCTAGTCCTACAATAGCAGGAACGTATTCGGTCTTGTGTTTTGTGGCCGCGTATCTAGTGCGAGATGTGTACAGTGAGGGATTTAAGAAAGTGAGTAAGTTAGATTGTCAATTTGTCAATCAGTTGACATGTTAACAGATTGTTAAGATCAAACGCACAATTCTGCATTTTCACACAGTTAGACTTATTTTGATACCATATTTGGACATTTGTGGTTGGATTTATTCACTCTTTATTCACTCAATTGCTTGTGCTTTATTATTCATTTACTTATGTTGTTTGTAATGTTTTATTTGTGTTTTTTTTTTACAATATTGTTGATATGATACTCGAGTAAAATTAAAATTCTAAGTCAACATTTTAACGATAATTATCAGGCACTGTTATTGTTGATCAAAAGTAAATATGATATGGGGTGTGATGGATTTGTCACTAAGTTCTCGCTCTCCCTGCAGCTTTTGAGATCACCATTGATCATCCGCACACACATGTAGTGAAGTGCACTCAGCTCGTGCGAGGTGAGAAAGCGCTTCTCCACGATTCAGGACGGGTGGGTTTGACTTTTTCTCCTCTGATCATGAGCTTTGTCGTTCCAGCAAGTAAAGACTTGGCTCAGACCTCATATTTCATGGCAACCAACAGGTGTGTGTGCAGGGTTTTCTTTTTTTCCCCACATTTTAAATCCTTAATTTTATTGCAAGAAAAAAATCCCATTTTAACTAATTGTAAGGAACTTTGGCTTGATCAGCTGGTTCCGGTACTTTGCCAAGACAAAGTGGCAGAAAAAGTTGCGTCCGATCTAATGATTTTGATTTCAGTGAAATAGCTGAAACCTGATATAATAGTGGTTGTGATTTGCCAGGTCTATTAAAGTTGGTTATAATGGGATTTTACTGTAGTAGCAAAGTACAAGTTATTCAGATTTGAAATATGCTGTTCCTAGTCCAAAGCATTTTTAACAAGTGATTGTTTGACGCTGGATGTTGTGTATTTCCGCAGTTTGCACCTCACCACGTTCTGCCTGCAATACAGTCCGCCCATTGTGGCTTGTGTTTGCATTCATTTGGCCTGCAAATGGTCCAACTGGGAGATACCAGTGTCCACAGACAGGAAGCACTGGTGGGAATATGTGGACCCCACTGTGACACTGGACCTGCTAGACGGTGCGGCACCACTTTTAGTTGGTAGAGCATTATTTAAAAACAATATACTGATATTGCAGTATTAGTATGTGATAAAATAACTGTCCTGAGTTGTAGATTTTCGTTAATATTGTATAGACTTTTTTCTGATGGGTCACGGCGATGGCATCACATTTTTTTGTTTATTTTTTTTATTGGTTACATTTTATTTCAAGTTAAAATGATGCTGTTCAGTTATATTTTGTGCTTGTTATTTAATTTAATTTCATATATAGTAAACTAAACGTCAACATTAATCAAATCAAATATCTTGATCAAATTAAATGCGTTTTGTCTGAGGTTAATGAAACAATATTAGAAATTTTGAAGTCATAGAACTTTGCACTAGCATCATGAAAAAAATATTTAGATTTTCAAACGCATTTGTTGTGAAATCTTGAATGTTTTGTTAAGTGTACAAATAGTTTTGGTATTTAAAGAAGTGTAATTTGTTCAGGAAAACAAGCATTCCATGTAACTAATGCTTTGAGAGGGTGATCATGACCAGAATCTTTTGTTTTCTATTTACCAGAGCTCACACACGACTTCCTCCAAATCCTGGAGAAGACACCCAGTCGCTTAAAACGCATCAGAAACTGGAAAGTAAGTTTTGGTTCTCTTTGTTTTCACTCTTTACAATAGGAAAACATCATTGAGAACTGGACTATAGTTGTTAAGGATTTCCCAAATTTCTAAAATTGTTTAAATGCATTCTGGTTCCTGAGAACGAGACATGATCTGCTGTTTCCAGCTAAAGAATCTCCTGCTCTCTTCTCAGTTGTTTTTCTTTTATTGTGCTTCAGGCTGCAGGTCATAACGCCAGGAAATCAAAAACACAAGATGGCGACCAATCAGATGCCATCCTGAACATGATCTCCATGGCGTCCTCTGACAGCACACTGGCCGGCCTGATGAATTTCTCCATGACGTCTTCTGACGATGATCAGGACTCTGCAGCCTCGTCCCAGCACTGGCAGCCTGTAGGCAAAGAGGCTCTGGCCTCCAGTGAGCTCCACACTCCTGCTAAAATGTCCCTAAGCGAGTATCGAGCCAAACATGCGGACGAGCTTGCTGCACAGAAGCGCAAGTTGGAAAACATGGAGGCCAGCGTGAAACGGGGGTATGCCACAGCCGCTCAGGCCATGATGAACCAGCAGAGGAAAGAGAAACACCATCTTCAGCAGGACCTGACCTCACCCGTCGTCGTAAAGATCCCACTGGACGAGCGCACGGACCGTAATTCTGGCAAATTGCGTTTCCCGGTGCCGGGTCATTCCGTTGGCGGCGGTCGTGGGTCCGAGCAGGACATCAAGGTCCGGATCCGTGTTCCAGAACGTAGAGAAGACGGGAAGAGTCGAGAAAAGCACAGAGAACGCTCCAATCACCATCACCACCACTTGTCCTCCAGCGGCGTTCCCTCCGCCTCCTCGACGCACAAACACTCCGCCTCTTCTTCATCCGCCGCTTCGGGAAGCATCAAAAAACTCTCAGGGGACTCTTTGTTGCGAAACAGCTCATCTTCTTCATCGTCATCGTCCTCATCCAGAAAACGGAACCACATGCTTGATCCGTCCGCCGCCAGCCATCCGTCCAAGACAAGCAAGTCGTCCAGAAACTCGTTCCAGTTCCCGCCGCTTCCCGGAGGCTCAGGTCACGGGGGCGACATCCTTCCCTCGCTCGGCCTCTCGCACCACCCAGGCAACTTCTCACACTCCAAGAGCGAAAAAGCCAACACTAACGGACACATTGCGGGCCAATCCAACGAGTACCAGGACACGTTTGACATGTTGAACTCGCTACTCAGCGCTCAGGGCGTTCAGCCGGCGCAGCCTCAGATATTTCGTTCGCAGTACGGAGATTATCGCTACAGTGCCGGTGGCCGCGCGATAGCTCCGCCCCCACTGCCCTCAGAACCGCCCCCGCCACTTCCGCCATTACCCAAGTGAACCCGATCCTCACAGCATCCGCCTTCACTCGCTGACATAACGGCTTTCTGTCTGTGGTGTGGAGTTAGACAGCAGAGTAATGTACAGCAATTGTGAACCTTCACTTCCTGTGACCACGTGAGCGATAGGGAGCGAGAGTCGGTGAATGCGTGAGATCGAAGTCTTCTCCGTCTCAGTCACTTTCTTTTTATGTCTGTCTGTGACACACACACACACACACACACACCATCAGTCATTGTGTGTGAGTCAGAGTAAGGGCGAGTAAGTGAGCGAGTGAAACCTCCCCTTGGCAATAACGTTAAAACGGAACTAAATATTGCAAAAACATTCAAATATTATTTATTTAACAAATGTATATAGTATTTTTGATGTAGCGTTTTATATCGGCGCTATGAGAAGTGCATGATGGGAAAGTGAGGCTTGTATTACTGAACCAGAGGGACCTTGTGTTTTAGCCATTGTCCAGGTGAAAAAAATTGTAAATGATCTAAAAACACAAAAGGAAACGTCTGTATTTTCCATGCAGACACGCGTCTCGCTAATAACGTGCGTCTTTTTTATTCCGCTGTGGTATTTATTGATAAAACTAGTTGTTGTTGCCGGAAGCGTCAGATGATCGGGTTTATTTTTCTACGGTTGTATAATATTTGCTTCCAGTTTCGATTTAGTCAAGAATCCGTGTACGTTTTCGGAATGAACCTGACGTCTGCATCGAAACATTTTCAATATATGGATAACGGAAGAATCCGCCAATGTTCCTTTTCCCTCCGTTTCAGCATCGTACTTTCATAAATGAGGGAAATATGTCTTTAGAAATGTGTGTGTAAGCACACACACACACACACATATGGGTGAATCTCACAAAATCCTGCTTTAGTCATTTCAATGAAAACATTTTAAAGTAGTATTAATTGTAAAGTGCACATTCTGTAAAAGATCAGTTGTACAAAAACAGATTTTTTAATGTAGATTAACTATCTGAAATAGCGGAACAATACAAACCCTATTTCTGTTTTTACTCTAGAAAATATTTCTACAGCAGCAACTTTCTGAAGTTACAACACGTGGTTTAATATCAGTAAATCATCAGATGTTTTTAAAACTGACCTCTTTAATTGGCTCAAAACACGTTGATTCTTAACGAACAATTAATTATTATCTGGTTACGTTTCACAGACATAAACACGTTTCGCTAGTAAGGGAACACGTGACTTGCCGATTTGAGTTTTTCAACAAATAAAACAAAGCAAAAATTGTTGAAAATGATTCCTGTTAAAAACAAAGTGGCTTGTTTGAGTTAAAAACAAAAAAAAAAACACGTGTATAAAATGTTAAACGCGTAATCTCTCAGAAATGTCTGATCGCGCTGCTTGTTCAAAATCAAAACTTTATTTAGAGTCTCATCACAGATGTTTGTTCATATTGTCACACGGCATTTTTGTATAAATCTAAGATGTTTTATTGGTTTTGTGAGTTCCCCATATGTATCGCCTCGTGTCTCCACACGTGTTTTGTAGATTGAGCTGCAGTCATTGTTTTAAATGGTTGTCTTTTGCTACACGTGTTATTACCGTTCACTGTCTGGAACTTTCCTGCTTTTTTTAAACGCGCGTCCAACTGGTGGGTGTGTTTTTTAAAAATCTTTCGTACATAACGACTTTGTTTCATTGGTCATCGAGAGGCCGTCGTCATATTTGCAAAAAGTCAGTTGATTTATTTTCATTTTTCAGACCTTTGTAAATCCATCTGTCGCGAATGATCTGACGGAATCGGTCGCGTCTTATTTCCATGTGGTTTCTTCACATATATTTCATTGTAAAGGTCTTTGTGCCGTCTACTGTTTTATTCGCAGCAACACAACAGAACGACAGTAGTTTTTCTTTTCTTGCAATACAAGCATTTATCGTAACTCTGATGATTTGTAGTGGTGGGTGAGTCGCGGTCGTTTTGTAGCGTTCAGCCGGAACCTGTAGCACCGCCACGTCCGCGTCTGTCTGAGGAACCATAGCACAAGAATGCAGAGTATAGAATGAACCCCGAGACTATATGATCTACGTTTTATTGCTGTTACATGAACAAACGAAAGCATGAGTTTCTACTGTCAGAGTGCAATGGAATAAATGTCTTATTAAAACGCCGGCTGGATTTTCTTGTGTCATTTTCACCATTTTCTCTGGTTATGATAAATCTTCTGTTTTGTCATAAGTATACGTAGATTGGGCTTTTATTGTGGTGTTCTAGTAAAGACTGTACTATAACACCACTAAAAAGCCCAATGTATCACTTATGATACATGCATTTTGAAGCCCTCTGCAGCTCAAGTTTGAGAATTTCATGAGACTTGCCATGCGTAGATCTTTCCCCAGGGGGCAGTAATAATGTATCCAAGGTTTTATTCAGCAAGACCCCAAAACTAAACCATTTTAGAAAGAGAATTGGGTTTTTTTTTTTTTTTTTCGAGGAAGAACTTTGCCCGTTATGAAACGATAATGGTAAAAATTAATTATTATAATCAAAACCTCAGTAGGAACAATAGCTTGATTGTGAAGTGAAATCACGCAATATACTTGAATGTATAGTAAATTAATAATCGTATATCAAATATCAATGTGATTGAAATGAATTTAAAATGCTTTTATTTGTCCCACAGCGTGGAAATTACATATCATTGGGCAGTAATGTTGCATAAATTGTTTATCATTAAATGGAGCGTTTTGAACATGTTTAGGTGCTGGCGCATGCTATAGCTTTTTCTAAGTTCATAGATTGATGGTGATAATGATAAGGCCTTAATTGCCATTATACTTTTCCTAAACTCTTTTTGCTTCTTGAATTATTTTTTATTTTTTTCTTTTTTATAAATTTTTTTTTTTTTTTTTTTGTATT
>SOMO01000073.1:462455-472743 GCA_028128575.1 Paedocypris carbunculus
CCACCGCGTGAGTTTGGCCTACAGTGCCATGCTGCGCAAATTGGCATTTTTTCAGAGCCATTTCTAAACGCGCTATCAATGTAAATCAGAGTATTAGTTTGATATAAACGCTTAGAACACACACAGACTCGAGGTGGTTAAGCACTCGCCTGGCATTTGGGGGATTTGTTGTGTGATTTCTTGAACGAAGAAAAGCACAAAATCCCAGTGAAGTCACAAGAGTCGCTGTAATCCCGATTAACGCTTAATTCCAGGCATTTTTGGCTAAACCTCATGTGCATCTTATTGTATTCTGAGCCTTTAATGTAGAACGTGATTTTTGATTAATTCCCTGCCAACATTTAGGACTCTACAATCAGCTTGAATGTTTAAGGTGCTCATAGATTGTCCGTGGTGAACCTGAACTGAGTTCCACCAATATGAGCAGATCCGTAAAAAAAAAATAAAAATAAAGGAAACAACTGTAAAACCATTACAAGCAAAGCCACAGTTATACACAGTCTTGTTTTTTCCACAGACAACATTTTCATTTGTTATTATAGCAGTGAGCAACAGGTGCGATTAAACAAACAGTGAATCTCATTGCTTTCACATAACATGAAGATATTGAACCACAACCGGACACACAAACAATACCGGTTTGCTTTTAGTGGGTTCTGAAATCATATTTTGAGATGACAAATAAACACAGTAAATGCTCCGAGAGTTTTTAAAATGGTTAATCGAACTTGTGTGAAAACACAAGCATTACAGCTTGTGAAATCCACAATCTTAGAGAATAAGAATAAAGTTAAAACGGTTCAACATTCAAAGGTGAGGTGTACCACTATTCAGCTTATTAATCCATAACACCTGAAAAGAGCCTCTGGGTTTGGCTCAGGAATCACCATCTTGGGAAGGAATACAGGGATGGCCACATCATCGAGTAGAAAGTCAGGAAACGGTGAAAAAGGTTGTCGAAGTCAAAGTGTCGAGTCAAAAAAATTCACCTAATAAATGTGTCCAATTTTGTGGAGCATGGTTGAATTCTAGCCTCAGTTTTCTGTTTCTAGCTGACAGGAGAGTCACCCATTGTGGTCTTCTGCTGCTGTAGCTCATCCAGGTCTGAAGTGTTGTTCTCTGACATCAACAAGACTTTTGGGCCTACTGTTCAAGTATAGACCAGCAGTTTGTAAAACATTCAGACTAGCCTTTCTGGCATCAAACAGCCATGTATCAAGAGCAACTACACAAACAGATTCTAGTAATTCATGAATATATATTAGCTGGACTTGGCACCACAACTTGTTTGAATGACCGTGGGATTACAATGTTTTATTGGCCGACAAACTTGCCTGACCTGTACCCCATGGAGCAGGGGTGGCCAAACCGTGGCTCTTCAGGAGCTTTCACATGACATGAGTCAAATATGCACACAATGTTAACTGTTGAAAAATAACTAATTTTATCATGTTGGTGTGGTTTTATCATTAAATCTGGCTGAGCAGAGGTCTGTGGTCTCCTAAGATTAAGGAATTGGATGATGTTTATGTGTGCCCGTGTGTATGATTCTTTGTGGCTCTTACACAGAAAAAGTGTCTCTTGGTTTCTGACTGGTTGGCCACCCCTGCCATAGAGAATATGTGGAGCATTGCCAAGAGCAAGATGAACAATGCAGAAGAGCTGAAGGCTCTTGCCACGGGCTGATAGCTTCCATTTATTCTATATTGCAAATGGGGCCCAAACCAAATACATGAGTACATGCACCATCTTATACTATTCCAATGTCAAAGGAACATATTACAGATGTTTGAATAAATTAAATAGGAATCATTTGCCATGAAAATTGGTAAATATGTAGGTGTTAGTTTCCTTCGTTCACACAGCAAATGAGTGAAGAAAAAGGCAAAATTAAAAAAAAAAATAAATAAAGAACTGGGATTCGAACCTGAAACAATTGGAAACTCGCTACCACTGGATCACAACTGCCATGTGTCCTTTTAGCTTGATTTAAGTCGAGACAAGTTACAGCATTCTGTAATCTTTACAGAGGCTGTGTTGTGATGCCAGGCAGACTTGCCAAGACAGCATTACAATAATCCAGCCTTGAGATTACCAGAACCTGAGCTTGTAGTTGAGTGGCATGTTGCGAGAGGCAAGGGAGCATCTTTCTGCTATCGTACAGGGCAAATCTTCGGATCCTGGCTGTTGCAGAGAAAGTACGTTGAGCATCAAACACAATGCCAAGGGACTGAGCTGTATAGGATGGCGTTAATGTGGTTGAGCCAAGCTGAAAAGGAATGGTTGAATGGATGGTCGAGCAGGAATCACCAAGAGTCCTGTTTTATCAATTTTTAGTTCTTGGTAGTGTTCTGTAATCCAACTGGGGATGTGTCTGAGACAAGATGTGGCTAGAGACAGTTTGGTTGGAAGGACATGAACAGCTGTGTGTCATCTGTTTACCAGTGATAAAAGAAGCAAAGGTTGTTAATGACCATACTCAAAGGTTTTGTGTATAAGGAAGAGTGGCCTGAACCTTGGGGAACACCAGTAGGAAGCGGTAGTGGCACTTTGGCGAAGTAGTGATATTTGTCTCACAGAAAGAAGGTTCCACTTGTGACTAAAGGTGTGAGTTTCAGACCCTTCTGGACTGAATGTTGTTCTGTGCTTGCATGACCTCCAGGTCTCCGGTTTCCTTCCACAGTTCAAAAACATGTTTTCTGGTGAATTTGAATGGAAGAAATTGCCCATAGATGACCGTGTATTATGGGGATGCCATAATGTGAGTGGACGATTTAGCAGGGAATTAATCCAAAATCACGTTCTACATTAAAGGCTCGGAAAGCTGGGTCTTAGTCGAAGGTCAATCAGGACAATGTTACAGGACAATTACCCAAAACACACAGCTAAAACACCCAAGAATGGCTAAGAGGAAAACATTGGACTATTCTAAAGTGGCATTTTATGAGCCCTGACCTCAATCTTATTGAGCATCTTTGAAAGGAGCTAAAACATGCTCTCTGGAAAAGGCACCCTTCAAACCAGAACCAACTGTAGGAGCTTACTCATGAGGAGTGGGCCAAAATACCTGCTATGAGGTGCAGAAGTCTCATTGACAGTTACAGGAATTGTTTGATTGCAGTGATTGCCTCAAAAGGTTGTGGAACAAAGTATTAAGTTAGGGGTACCATCATTTTTGTCCAGGCTTGTTCCATGAGTTCATTCTTTTTTATAATTCCATCGAAGCATGGTTTCATTGGTTAACATTCATAGAATTCTTATTTATTAATAATTTTGTCAGATTAAAGTGTGTTACTGTGTGTTAGTTACTGTGTCCATTGTGAGTTATTCTTTCATTGAGCAAAGGGTACCAACAATTGTCCACGTGTGTACGGTCTTTGGAGGGTTTTTTAGATATTAGTCTGTAATTTTCAAGTGAGTTTTGGTCCAGAGAAGCTTTTTTTTTTAATACCACTGGGACACTTCTTCTGTTCAGGGGGGAAAACAGGCAAGGCAATGTATTACCAATCTTCAATTGTTCAATTTTGTGGAGCATGGGTGAATTGTAGTCTCAGCTTCTTGTTCCTAGCTGACCAGAGAGGCACCTGATGTGGTCTTCTGCTGCTTTAGCTCATCCAGGTCTGAAGTTCTGTGCATTCAGAGATGCTCTTCTGTTGTAACAAATAGTGTTAACAAATAATGTTTCCTTTTCTGTTGTCTTTATATCAGCTACAACAAGTCTGGGCATTCTCTGACATCAACAAGACATTTGTATCACAGAATTATTTTCACTGCATATTTTCATTGTTCAGGATCATTCTCTAAAACCCTAGAGATGGCAGTGTGTGAAAAGTCCAGTAGATCAACAGATTCTAACTAATCATACCAGCCCTTGTGGCATTAACAATCATGCCACTTAATACACTTTAACTCAAATAATCCCTTAAGTCATCTTGTTTCCCTATTCTAAGGCTTTGGCACTACAGAAAATGTCTGTATCTTGTCCACAAGCCGAAATGTGATTGGTTGATTAGCACCCTACGTTAATGAGTAGTGGACAGGTGAACTTAATAAAGTGGCAATAAAGTTGTAGTCACAAAGGGTCTGAATACTATGGCCATGTAATATTTCAATTGTTATTAAAAAAAAAATACAAAAAGTGTTTTTCTCTTAAGATTCGTTCGTGTAACAGGAGGTTTTAGGTGACATTGACCAGTAGAGCTGGTGTTCATATAGTTGTGATGCATTACATATTCATTACAGTTTGGATAAAAGCATCTGCTTAACGTATTAATGTAAATTATAGACCATAATTAAACCCAGATTATAGGTTCAATTCCCCTGGAATATAAAATTTGTAATGACTGTAAAGAATGGAAAATTACTCAATCCTAAAATTTGACACAGTGCTAATGTTGCCTCTGGTCTGATATTCTTATAAATCCGCATTGAATATTGATATACTCTATATCGTATGTGCTTGTGTGTGACTTTAAGATCAAATCCAGAAATGAAGTAGTAGCTGCTGCAAAAGTTTCACATTCTCAGATGTGGGTCAAAAAGCAATAAGATGCTTAAAGCTTGTAAAAGAAAGAATGCTTAAACGTCAATGAGGTTTGCAAGCTCCCTGTGATATGGCATGCGAGAATGAAAGAAGTTGAGCTTAGAATAGAGCTGTTAATCGCAATGTGACCATGAAAAAAATAAATCTTTCACTTTACCACTGTTATCAATTATAGTAACACCTGATACTGCTTTCATATTTTAATATATAGTTTATTGAACATTTAGCGTGGTTTTATGGGCAGTACAGTACAGTCACCTCACACTAAGAAGAATCTGTTTGAGACAGTCCTTAATAGAAACTGTCTGTCACCATGTCTTTCCCCTGTTTTTGCGAGTTTTTTCCTTCTATCAAAAAAGATTAGGGAGAATTGGAGTTTGGAAATAAGTGTGAGTGTGCAAATATGTATGAGAATGTGTGTCCTGCTCTGCTATTGGTTAGCCCCCAGGCCGGGGTGTGTATCTCACCTTGAGAGAGTTGCTATGATTGGCCTGAAAATTGAAAATTGAATCAGACAAATTTAATTTGATACAGTCTTTCTCCATCGGTAACGAACGAGTAGTATAGTTTGCATATTCCATTAGTGGGTGGAGTCTGTCACTCCCCCAAGAGGCTGTGACTATAAAATGTCTGAGGAGTCCGATGCAGAATGTCATTGGGGTTCAACTTACTGCAGCATTATGATTTTGTTGAGATTACTTCTACTCACCTTATTCACTGCAGTGCTTACACGTAAGTCAAACTTTTTTTACATGATTATTTATATATAGTTCTGTAACATTTTCTTTACATTTTTTTATAATAATGTATTTTTAATGGGCGTTGTCTGTGTTATCATAACTTTATGATTATCACATGAAGCTTTCAAATCAATACTGACTTAATATTTTAAAAATAATAATAATAAATATTATTTACCAAAATGTGAGTTTTGCTAATTTTTGATAATTTTTTTAATAGAGCTTACTGGTTTCAAAGGTATTTTTGGAAAAAGTTTTGGAAAAATGTTTCTAATAGAAACACGCACACACACACATTTTTTTGATTGCTTTATGAGCTTTTCTTGCCTTTGCTCTTTTTTCTTTTACACATTTCATGAAATCAAAAGGAAAAATAAAAGTGGAATTCAGTTACATTAAATGGGAAGATAGTTTCGATTAGAACATGTTTTACACAGAAATGTGTTATATTTTTTTCAATTTTTATGTAGTATATGTGAAAAACATTAAGTGTGTTTTAGTGATAAAATGAAAAATTCAATAAATGCTGTTTTAACGTACGTTTAATGCTATGGAAATGCCAATAAATTGTGAATGCTTTGACTTGAAATGGTTTTAATTTGGTCTATCTGACAGGACATGTGAACAGAGCAGACTTAAAATCCAGGTTGAATCAAGTTCAGACGCTGAATACAAAACTGTTCCCAGCTTGGAAAGATGGAGACCAACAATACAGAACCAGCTGGACAGGTGATCTCTATGTCTGTCTGCCTGTCTAGTGTTTATTTCTGTCTGTCTTGTCTGTCTGTCTGTCGGTCTTTCCTGTGCATATTTTTGTCTGTCGGTATTTCCTGTGTATCTTTGTCTGTCGGTCTGTCTTTTCTGTGTTTCCTCTTGTCTGTCTGCATTTTTATTTCTGTCTGTCCACCTATATAACCATTTCACTGTCAAATCTGTCTGTTTCCTTGTCTGCCGCATTTAAATGATCTCAGCTTCAGCATCCCCATCAATTTCTAGTTCCTTTTATTCTACACTGTTTTAGCGTAATAGTAACTGGATTTTTTATTTTAATTTACAAATTTGGTCAGATATATAGACACAGTTTAAAAAAACACAGTTTAGTCAAAAATAATTGACCTGACCTGCACCCTGGCATTGCTGGTTCAAATCTTTATACCGTGAGTTGTCCTCAACACCACGTATTAAGACTGTCCGCAATTACTTCACTTGATGTTTCAATTTTGACATGGCCCCTAGTGGCCAAATTGACAAACTCACACTTTTTTTTTCTTTACTTTTAATTTACCTCAGGTGGTCCGCTGAAGTTTGATGTGGCAAATGACGCACCGACACTGACTGGAGCCAAAACCACCTTCACCATTGACATTGTGTTTCCTCACAACCAGAGGCTCCTGCCCGATGGACTGGTGGTGTGGGCTGAAAACTGCACCATCAACGGTTTGTTTTTGTTCTTGATTTATGTTAAAATTGATTCATCTCAGACTGTGTCTATGTGATGTTGGGAAGGAGAACATCAACCTGAGTGTGTGAGAACTCTCATAAATAATGCAAACAACAGAAATTTGTATTCTCCAGTGGACAATGTCACAGAATTTAAATTAGAAAATAACTAAGCACATACTCAAGGCAATTATTAACAAAAACATAAGCGAATACCTAAGGTTTGGAAAAAAAATAAAGCCACTCATGTGGCACCCTGCAAAGTTTTGTGCACCTAGATTGAATTAATGGAATTTTCTTTTTACATAAACACATCTCAGCACTTTTTTCCAACATGCATTATTCTTCTGATTTTGTTCTTTTTCATTCATCTAACATTTTATGGTGTAGAGATGCAGGCAAATGTTTCTTCAACTGATTCAAGCACTGTGGAGCAGTCTGCTAATACTTTTTAATTTTATTCTGCTTTTGTTCGTTGTCAGTCTGCTAAATCAGTTTTTTTTTTGCACAAACGAAGCTTCAATTGTCTTTTTTTCCATCATACAAGCAGTTCTCTTTGAGACTTTTCTTGATCCTTCAGAATCCAGGCTTAGGATCATAGATTCCATGATAATTGGAACTCTTCTACGTTTCCTTTCAGGAAAAGACTTTTACGAAGGAGAGCCTGTGTATCCAGAAAACCCTCCTCAAGAAGAAAAGCAACCACCCTATGTGTTTGTGTGGAAGACCTGCGGTAAGAGTTTCCTGTGTGTTATTACCTGTTTGCCTGATAAATGCTCACTTGAGGACTGAATCTGACAGGTAAATACTGGCAGGTGGCTGATGGCCCCTCGTCCTCTCTGACAATCAGCACTGATGATGTTCCTCTGGGATCGTATGTGATGGACGTTGTCATTTATCACTACCGACAGAAAGAAAAGTTCATTCCTGTAGGATTTGCCTCCACGCGTTTCAGTGTCATTGGTGAGTATGAGATGCATTTGTTGAGTACACTGTAAATACATGCTTTGTTATGATTAAAAATCACGAAAAAAAAAATTGACCAGAACATGAGGTACAAGTGAAAATTTTCTTGAGAGGAAATGCTGGAAGTGTTTGACTTCAAACAACACCCCATGCTTGTGTTTTAGACCAGATTCCCTTCGAGGTGTCCATTACACAGGTGAATGACAAAGACGAGGGTGATCAGAAGTTCATCCAGAACCGAGCTGTGGCATTCAGCATCAGCCTGCACGACCCTAGCCACTACTTGAGCCAGTCTGACGTGACTTTCAACTGGAATTTTGGGGACGAGAGCGGGACGGTGATCTCCAGAGAGCTAAGCGTCACTCACACCTATGTCTCGTCTGGAGCGTTTAACCCACAGGTGGTGGTGCAGGCTGCCATTCCCGATCCTTCGTGTGCCCCTGTACCAACTGAGAACCCTGCTATCACTCGCACCCCAGACCAGCAAGTCCCTGCAGGTGACGACTCTTTCAAATTGAGTCATTTTAATCTGAAGGTGAAAATGTCTTAAATTTGGGACCCAGAAAATGTTTTAGGCTCCAATCAACCTCTAGACAAAAAGAAGACTGAACTTGTCTGAATGAAAATGAATACACTTAACTTTAAAGAAATTACAATTTTCTTCAACTTCAGTAAGAAGAACACTGCTTTGGGGTGTGCAGCATGTTTCAGTGGCTTTTCTGTTCGAGAGAAGTTGATTTTAGTGACAGTTCATGTTTTCTCTGAAAGAGCTTCTTACATGGGAAGTGTTTATTTATGAAGATGTCTTGGTGTATATGAAAATCTAATATTGCGGTTGATGTGTAAAGAGTACCTGAAAACCATACTTCTAGAAGTCACCAATTTCAAGAAGACTTGAGTAAAAGTATCCAATTTCAAAAGAAGTTAAGTATTTTACTCATACTAGTTTTGTACTAGCTCAAAATACAATAGAACAGTGAATAGCAAGAAATTTGTGTTCACATGATTTCTGCCTCTGCAAATGCACAAGAATTCAAGGAGGTCAGCAAAAAGGGTGTGAGGTCATAGATGAAGTTCTTGCACAACATCAAAAAGTCAAGTCAAAGTCAAAGAAGCTTTATTGTCATTTCAACTACATATAGCAGAGCAATACACAGTGAAACAAGACAACTTTTCTTCAGGACCCTGGTGCTACACAGAACAGATCACAGTCCATACAGAACAGAGAGACCTGTACAACAAGGGGAGGGGCAAGCAAAATAAATAGGGGTACACAAGTGCAACGACAGAACAAGACACGAAGACTGAGGAGACGAGGTGCACACCGGTCTCAGTAAGTCGGGGTGTCCAAGCTTCCCTCATCTTGAGTGGACGGATGTTCCTCAGGGTACCACTGCAAGAGAAGCGAGAACAGAATGAGTGAGACAGATAAACAATTAAATTAATTAGATGAACCATTATGTGAGACGAATAATTGGAAAGTAGCCGACTCTGCTCATGCTTAGTCAAACACTTAATTAGATTCATCTGGTGCTAAGCATTTTTCTGCATTGGCATTGATGGACGGCGATACAACAGCCATTTGTCTCCGGACAAAACAACATGAAAACTGTTTAGTTCTTTGGAGAAGTTATTAGACCTTGTATTAGTGGAATCCTGTAGGGGAAGCTCTTGGAGTATAGAGCTCTAAATAATTGATAAGGGCAGTTGGAAGCGAAGTTCTTTCTCAAGTGGAGAGTTCAAATTCAACTATCATCCATGGCCATGATCTTTGAGTCATGACAAAATGGATAAGTTCTGAAGCGTGTTTTCTCCTCTTTGGGCAAGCCCAAGAGAAATGGTCAGGAGCTTGGACACCCTTGAGGAACTCTGAGTGGAGAAGCATCTCCTTCAGAGATGGCTTGGTTATTTTCTTCAGATGCCGTCAAGCGTATCAAGGAGATGGAAGTCAGACAGAATTAAAAGAGTTGATAAGTGTTGTTCTCTTTTCTACTTTGCTGCAGATATTGAGAAAGAGTCTGAAGAGATAATGAAGGCCTCAAACAGCAAAGACTGTGTGATTTACCGTTATGGCTCCTTCTCCACTGCCATTGTGGTTGTGGGTGAGTTTCCTCATATGCAGTGTCGAGACATTGTGTGGCAGTTGTCCTCATCATGTGGTTCTATTTCAGAGGGGATTGAGAATGTGAAGATCGTTCAGGTTTCAGTGGCTGATGGTTCAATGCTGACGGAGATGCAGGACAATGCTGTGGATTTCAAAGTAACCTGTCAGGGAAGGTGAGATTCGCCCTGATCACTGCCACTGACATGAAAGCACCCGTTGTCACTTTCGACTTGTGTGTTCAGTCTCCCCACAGTGGTCTGCAGTGTGCTGTCAGATGCCGACTGTCGAGTGCCTATGAGGAGCATGTGTCGTTCAGTCAAGCCATCGTCCGACTGTCAGCTCATCCTCAGACACTTCTTCAACCAATCTGGAACCTTCTGCCTCAATGTGTCCTTGACCAATGACGACAGTTTGGCTCTCACCAATGCAAAAGTTAATATTAACATTGGTAAGTTTGGCTTCCCTTCCCTCACAAAAAAAAAAAAAAAAAAAAAA
>SOMO01000073.1:473128-483419 GCA_028128575.1 Paedocypris carbunculus
TACTTTTTTCCCTCAGATTTTCTGTTAACTTGTCATTCTGTTATTGAGGCAGTTAAATCTCTTTATAATTGTTATAATGAACTCTATAAAAACTATAATACTGTATTTTCAAAACGTTAGAATGACTTAAGTATAGAATAACTCAAGTATAGTTACTCATGAAATAATTTCCAGTCTTTGAGAGTTCTAATCACTCTCAAAGAACTATCAACCCAATTATTCAAAACCCCAAGTCTGAATAACATATTGGCAAGTTATATTTGGAGCTTGCCCAGAGAGTTGCTCTGAACCACAAACATCCCATTGATTCATCCCAGGGGAAAGTTGTGCTCTGCATTTTACCTATTCAACAGTGAAGTATATATAGGAATAGTGAAGTGAACGTAAAACTACACAGACCGAGGGCAGCTCTTAAGCCTAGGGAGCAGATCAGGTTTAGTGTCTTGCTTAAGTTTAGTTGTGGAACTTGCTAAACCGAGATTTAATACGTACTTACTATTACATAAACAAAGCATAGAATAACATGTCATTGACTTGGACAATTAGTAAGAAAGATAATAAAGATGATCAACTATAAATAGTCTCTACAGCTTTTTTTTTTATCAACTATGATAGAAAGTTTCATTAAAACAAATACATTAAAAATGTTAATTGTTCAATAATGCACTTTTTATTAGGTTTGTAGGATACTACGTGTTTCTATAAGTGTGTGTGTTTGTGTTTGTGTGTGTGTGTGTACCAGTCTTGCTGATGGCAAGCCCTTTTCTTTCACTGTTGCAGGCGTCTAAAAGGCTATCGCAAGCTCACAGATCCGGTCACAGCCGAGTGCAAATCCAAAGACCCCATGCCAGGACTCTTCTGGAGCCTGAAGAACTCGCAGAAACCACAAGTGCCATGAATTTATAATTTGGCGGGCATCTGGAAAATTACCAGTATTTTGTAATTTTATATTGTTTTTATAGACATACTTGGCCCTAAATCTCTCATTTGTCTTACTAAAAGTCTTGGAGTAATTGTGTGTTTGACCTCGAGTTTTGGAACATCAATGTGATTGAATAAAACACGATAAAAGCTGCTGACCAGTCTGATGTTGACTTTTTTTTTAGTCATTTTGTTCTTCTTTAAAATATTTAAAATTACGGAACGTGTCACTTTGGCCACTAGGGGTTCTCTGCCTTTAACTATCCAGGGAAGTTGTGGTCTGTTATACACACACAGTGATTATACATACATACATATATATTTGTGGAAATTAAGCGTATCATTTAAGTTATTCATGATAATAATATGTATCTTTCAGTAATAGATCTGAAGTAAAATATCAACTCATTCAAATGTTTAAATATTTTTATGAAATAAAAACGGATGTAGAACCATATTTGTGATCATCAATGATTTATTTCAACATATTCCACAATATTTATTCATACTGGCCAAAACAGCACTAACAACAACTGAGCAAAACTGTGTGTCAGGAACATTTAGGAGTAGACTTTACACTTAATACCTAATGTCAATCTCGTGTAAATTAACGGTCTACTGTTTTCAACATTTAACTGGCAGACATTAATACTCCTCGCCTTCTTCTTCTCCTTCTCCCTCGATGGAGTCAACACCAACTTCCTCGTAGTCTTTCTCCAGGGCAGCCATGTCCTCTCTGGCCTCAGAGAACTCACCTTCCTCCATTCCCTCACCCACATACCAGTGCACGAAAGCTCGCTTGGCGTACATCAGATCAAACTTGTGATCCAGACGGGCCCAGGCCTCAGCAATAGCGGTGGTGTTGCTCAGCATGCAGACGGCTCGCTGCACCTTAGCCAGATCTCCACCTGGAACCACAGTAGGTGGTTGGTAGTTGATGCCCACCTTGAAGCCAGTGGGACACCAGTCCACAAACTGGATGGTGCGCTTGGTCTTAATTGTGGCGATGGCAGCGTTGACATCCTTGGGCACCACGTCACCGCGGTACAGGAGGCAGCAGGCCATGTATTTGCCGTGACGCGGGTCACATTTCACCATCTGATTGGCTGGCTCGAAGCAAGCGTTGGTGATTTCTGCCACAGAGAGCTGCTCGTGATAGGCCTTCTCTGCTGAGATAACTGGCGCGTAGGTGGCCAGGGGGAAGTGGATACGAGGATATGGCACCAAGTTGGTCTGGAACTCAGTGAGATCAACATTGAGGGCACCATCGAACCTGAGAGAGGCCGTGATGGACGACACAATTTGACTGATCAGCCTGTTGAGATTGGTGTAGGTGGGACGCTCGATGTCCAGGTTCCTGCGGCAGATATCATAAATGGCCTCGTTGTCCACCATGAAGGCGCAGTCGGAGTGTTCGAGGGTGGTGTGGGTGGTCAGGATGGAGTTGTACGGTTCGACCACAGCAGTTGAGACTTGAGGAGCTGGGTAGATGGAGAACTCCAGCTTGGACTTCTTCCCGTAGTCAACAGACAAACGCTCCATCAACAGAGAAGTGAAGCCAGAGCCCGTTCCACCACCAAAGCTGTGAAACACCAGGAAGCCCTGAAGCCCCGTGCACTGATCAGCCTGAAAGCAAAGAGTTTAGTCACCTACTCATCAGCTCACAGAAGAATTCATACTGAATGTATTCGAGCCTTTACACACCAGTTTACGAATGCGGTCCAGAACCAGATCAATGATTTCTTTTCCAATGGTGTAATGGCCGCGAGCGTAGTTGTTAGCGGCGTCTTCTTTTCCTGTGATGAGCTGCTCGGGGTGGAACAGTTGACGGTATGTTCCGGTGCGAACCTCATCTGCACAAACGCAACATTCGCAGTTACAAACATTCATCCACCGGATAAACCTATAGCTTCTCTTTACACACCGATGACGGTGGGCTCCAGGTCCACAAACACAGCTCTGGGGACGTGTTTCCCGGCTCCGGTCTCGCTGAAGAAGGTGTTGAAGGAGTCGTCGCCTCCTCCAATGGTCTTGTCACTGGGCATTTGGCCATCAGGCTGGATGCCATGCTCCAGACAATAGAGTTCCCAGCAGGCATTGCCAATCTGGACTCCGGCTTGACCAACGTGGATGGAGATGCACTCACGCTGTGGAAGGAAATAGGAAGCCATTTACTTGTTATTTTTTAATAGGGAGCATGCTTGACCTAAATAACACTGCAATGGGGAAATTGTGGGCTTCTTTTATTGAACCAACGTCTTGAGAAAATTGTCTTGATATTCCACTAAGCTGGCATCACAAAGACTTAGTAGGTCATGGAAGAAGAACAATGACTGCAGTCACTTCTTTTCAAGGGGACAAGCTCGCAGATGCTCCGCCCACTCAGACGATGAAAGAGAACAATAAAATGCCCAAAACAAACCAGGTTGTCAAGCAATAACCTGCAACAAAAGCAGCAGCGCCGAATTATCAAATTGCTTGAAAAAATGCAAGGATGTAAAATGTGAGTAGAAAGCTGCTCAGCTGTGGAGCTGCACTGAAATAGATCTGCAGTCATCAGAAGCGGGTTTCTGCAGACAGCTGCAGTCCACACCCATTTTATTCCTCCTGCAGATGGAGGATGGGTGGATGCAAATTTCAGGAAAATTCGGTGCCAATCTCTGACAAAGACCTGCTGCCTGAAACAATCCTACTCTGTCTTCGGGATGTCAGATTCATCATCTAGATATTGTAGATGTTTTCTAATTGTAAAATAAACTTGAAACTAGGATTTGTATACTGTATGTAGTACAGTATGCGGAACATAAATGAGATGATGCACAAAATGTATATACAGTAAAAACATTCTATTTCTGTTTATCTATATGCTTTGAAAGCAGCACAACAGTTTAAATACAGTTAAATTAAATAAGAACAAACAACACATTTATTTGATAAACTGGTATAAACTGTCATTCCCTTCATGATTGAAGATTCATGATTTGTAGCCGAGCAGAATGAGCAGGATCGAGAACATCTATTAATTTCTTTACAGATTATTGTTTATTTGTTTGTTTATTTTCATAAAAGCGTAAACCTAAATCAAATTATCAAGCACTGTTGTCGATGAATGAATGCAATAAACGATTATCTGTTTAATACAGTTTAGATCCATACACTATGTTTTCATCCGTCGTAATAACTACACGTAATACATTGCATTTTCGAACTGAAGCAGAAATGAAAAATCATAATCCAAAATATTTTGACAAGCGTCAGATTGCCTCCATTTTAAGTGAAGAGCGCGCGCAGCGACAAAGGGAAGCCGTTATATAAAGACAACGATGACTTACAAAAATGTCGAACTTGGTGGTGTTGTAAAACAATCAAAACACTCAAGACTCACCATTGTTCGGAATGAGTTTAAATGATGAAGAGAAGCCCGAGCGATGAGAAATCGCGCGAATAGATGGAACAGTCGAAGACTGAAGCGATGACTGAGTCAGTGGTGAGGAGAATAAGACAGGGAAAAGGGGAGGAGTGGTGTGTGACGTCAGATTTGGCAACGTGATTTTCTTCTATAAATTTTTATAAATACAGTACTATTTTTTTAATAGAAACAAAACAACCCACATTTTTTATGTAAAGTTAATTTTATGCTCGAATTACAGATAGATTATGACTATATTGTAATATCTGGATAATCTGTATGATCTATCACAAATGTGCCTTTTTTGAAAGAATTAAATATAGAATAAAGCATAAGCTTTATTTATTTTTTCATTTGATTTTGATGTTTTCTTAAATAAGTCAATTAATTAATTAAATTAAATACAGAAGTCGTAATTCAGAATACAGAAATTCACGTAAACCAAAATGCACTATGTATATAATCTTCTGGACATTACAACAAACAATTCACCTAAAATTATTCTTGCCTCAACTAACGTGGACAATCCTGTGCACCTTTATCTTGATCACTGCATCATTACATGTACATTTACCTCAGCATCATACCTCAGTACCCATTCAGCGTTGAACTGATGTGATCACTTCCAGAAACTGAAAAACCTATGAGGGTTCCAAAATCGGGGAATGTGGTGGTAAAGACAGCATTATCATACGAGACTCTTCCTTAGACCCCTCCATCATTCATTAATTTTTTTCAGAAATCCCCACAACCTGAAGACTTATTTCAATGTTGGCAAAGAACAACACAATCTTTGCAGGTTTTTAAGGCTTGCTGACGGAAGTGTGAAGAAATTTAAAGCTGCTGCTTCAGTGAATAACCTAATGATGTCACAGGTCAGAGGTCAAAGAATTTTAATTTTATTTCAGTCAAAGAATAGAATAGAATGCCTTTACTCTCCCCGTGCACATATACACTGTAAACTATTTAGTGCTACGTGCAAGAGAATTTACAGGACATACATCACTTACTGTACATATACTGTAATGCAATACTGAACCTAAACCTTGACAGCACACCACAGAGAGACACAGGGAATCATTCCTCCCTGTAGCCATCAAATTACACAACACTGATCTGTAATAAAAACTGGTTTTGCATCTTCCAAATCACCACCATGTGGGATTCAATAACTGACGGATGCCTCTTTGTTAGTTTATACTAGTTAATACATTTACAGTGTATATGTACATTTACAGAATATTCTCAACCTTGGCAACCATTTATTATTTATTAAACAGTTATTATTATTATTATTATTATGCTTTTTTCAAATGTAAGCATGTTTTGGCATGATCAAAGGTTGTGAGCTTATGAAACAAAAGTGATTCCTGATACAATATATCAGCAGATTCCCAATGAACACGCATAAGGTCAGGCGCAGGCTGTGGTCTAGGCCGTTCCTTCTAAAGACAGTCTCTTCTTGCTGACCGCTGTAGTTCTGTCCATGAGATGGACTCAGAGATGAGTCCCTCACGACGCCCTCACTCACTAAGTCGAGAAAGTCGAGGCACTAAAATATCTGCCAAATTATGGAGAACAAAGAATAGAATAGTTTCCTTTATTGAATTAATTTCTCTGACTGATAGCAACCTTCCTAATCCACAGCATGGACGAGATCACTCAGACTACAATGACACAGCCGGCCTGAAGGTCAAATCTTTCTGCCATCAATAATCACGTCAGCCTTCAGGGCTTTTTTAGGGTGTCTTTATTAATATTATTTATATTTCTTTGTAGAATGTTTCTATTATGGCAACGTTTGACTACCCTGGGAGATTGCTGAACGTGACACCAGATCGACTCTATAGCAGGCTTAGAGTTTATTTTGCCAAAGTATGCTTTTTCTGTTTTCTTTGTTTTTCAAACTTGTTTTGCATGAATCCATTGACTGATGATAGTGTTACTTGAAAGTATGAAGTATTAAACAAAAACGTGTAAAAATGTATCAAATTAAAGAAATTGGAAAATATTACAAAATTAAATTGCCCTAATCATTTAGATAACGATTTAGCACTTGTTATACATGCCTAAAAACACTCACACTCACAGCTTTTACAAATTGTGAAAACTGACATGACATTGCATTTGTTTAACATGCTAAAAGAATTCACATAAATAAGGAGAAACAATCAGGTTAAAAAAAAAGAATGTGAGGATAGTGTTACAATGTTAAAGACGCGGATGAATGAGGCCCGCTGTTCATTGTTCTTAATGTTGTTAGCAACCGGCAGTGAACGCTCGTGAATGAGAAAAGAACAAGACAGAGACAATAAAGAAAAATTCCTGTGTACAGAACAGTTGCTTGGATCTCAGACAGATAAGGATTATGTGATCTTGTACACTACGTTTAAATAAGAATTTGAATTGAACTGTTTTCACACACAAGCTTTGACACACATTGACTTTTAACACATATTGTAACACACACACTCTCTCAAAAAGCAGACAAATCTTATTTGGTCCAATTGTGAGTCTGAAATAAACTTAAAAAAAAAAAACACAGAGACTGGATTAAATGTTCAAATCAAATCACTTTTATTGTCACATCACCACAGCATGTTCTCTATATAAATTGATGGCTGTAATATATAAATAACAAAAGATGTGTAAATAATACCAATAATGAATAATAATTAAAAAAAATGCTGTTCATTTAGTAATATCACCTCACTCCATTTCATGTTTCTACAAGTTTTAATTTGCCACGTACAATCAAGTTTGGGCAATACTTTTAGCTACCAGAATAAATACCATGTTTCAAGTAAACAAGTAAATCGAAGTACAATAATGGAGCAGAAGCTAAACTCTTCAATAGAACAATTGTTTAAGCTTGAATTTTCATTTCAAAACCTCCAAGGAAGAGTTCCTATGGCACTCAACAAATTGACTCATTTTTTAAATAAGATTCTTTATATTAGAGACTTAAGCAACAACCGTATTTAACCCATATTTGCCTCAAGGCGGGGCCACAGAGCCAAAACCTTGTTTTATCGTTTGAATAGTGAAAATAATACAAGTAAAAATATTAAATTGGCCTCAATTTGGCAATACATTTTTTTTCTTTTTGATTTAGTTTTGTTCTGTTGAACTGTTGAACTAACTGTTCCCTATAGGCATATAATATATACTATATTATAGCACACACACACACACACACACACGCACACGGAAATCAGTCTATATAAATATACTGTGTATACATGCAATGTATTTAATTAAAAATATATGTCACAGTACTGCCTCTGACACCATCACCATCACCGGCTTCTCACAACCCTGGATTCTCATCTCTCTTAAATTAAACTAATCAAGCAATGATCCCTCGCTACTGTCACTCATTACATTCTATATAAACTAGACTCCTTCACTCATTCAGTATCTAGTCTCATCGATGGACACATGAAATTTGAGTAATGTCACCTTTCAGTCATTTTTTAAAATTCTTCAGGCACATTTTGTGGTATAATTGCTTTGCTTAATTTCATGGAAATGTTTCATCTCCATCTCATTTTCATCATCAATATTGGCAATTTGTTTTACATTGTTTTTTTAANCAGATTGTGTGTGTGTGTGGGGGGGGGGTGGGGGTGGGGGGGTGAAGAACAGCCCCGGCAGTGGTCGCGTTACTAGCACCTAACGACCGTTAATGTAGTCTTGTGTATTGTCTTCGGGATACTGGTATCTGAGCAACTAGGTTATTCATCGCCTAGCAACTGGGGAGGTCTGGGAGGAGAGGGGGAGGTTGTCGGCGGGTCACTTTACAGCGTTGATTCATGACTTGACAAGTTTGTATATGCTTATATTTCATTCAAAATGTACTGCTAGTCATTGCAGCATGAAAACATTTATTGTTAAAAATCAGTATTAAAAATGTAATGAATACACAATAATCAAAACAATTGAAATGCCTTTATTAGTCCCACAGTGGAGAAATTGCATTTTACAACAGCAGAAAAGGTGAGACACAGGCAGAAAGCACAGAATATACATAATAAAATAAAGTGGAAATGTTTTAAAAGACAAAAGAAAGTATTAAGTAAAAATAAAGAGGACAAGAGTTGTTGTAACTGCAAGATCAATCAGCACTGCTTTTCACTGGTTACTAGTACTTTTAATGCCAACAATGTCTTTTCTGTGGTGTATTGTGAATTTATACACACACACACACACACACACACACACACACACACACACACACACACACACACACACACACACACCTTTCTGTTTGTTCATGTTTTAGTTTAAGATTTTGTCTTTTCAGATGCACGAAGCATTTTCCACGTTTTTTCACAGCATCTTTTATTCTGTATCTGTGTATATTGACAAACGTACTACATATAATTTTACTAGATTTACTGGTTAGTAGTAAAACCTGTTTCTTTGAGTCACAAGAAATACAGTAAATTAAAAGGATTATATTGTTCTTACCATTTGTTTTAAAACAGCTCATTAAACGCGATTTAGGGAATGTCATGTTTAATATAAGATCAAATATTTATTTTATGAGCAACTGAGTGTTACAGTAAAACCTAATACGTGCTGTCTTTCAACCGAACTGGGTGAGGTTCTGGGCGGAGCATTTTTAACCCAAATTCTTATAGAAACCAATAGAAATTGGGTATGCGTTAAGAACCGGGTAGATTTCACCAGCTCCAACGAATCCAAAGGGTGGAACCGTTGACGCCGAGCGCTGCTCGAGTATAAATGGAGACTGAGCCGTTACATCGTCATTGTTCTTACATCGACCCTCAGCTGTCGAGCAGTAAGATTTCTCCGTGTCCACAGATTTTATCGACCTCTCAAATCTACCAGAACAATGGTGAGCACGCCTCATTGTCAAATATATCTGTCTTTTCTTCTAGAAATATCGTTAATAATTTAGCTCAATATTTGTGACGCTATACCTCGTTTTATATTGTACGTAATTTAGTATGACTCTTGCGCTCTCTTTATCTGCTTACTGTATATTTATTATTGCATATTATTAGTTATATATTATAAGTTACACGTCCAGATCGGTGTAGTTGCTTTTACACACACATACACACACAGGCATGCATACACACGTTTTAAAATTAAATTCTATAATACATGTTAATTTGTTTGTTTGACATAAAAGGATATTTTAGCCTTTAAATAATGTAGACTTTAAATGAGGGTGTGATGGACAACAAAAGAGCCGCATAATTATCAGGGTGTAGTCTTCTCCTGCTGTCCGGTCCTCTGTCATCATGAATCATTGAGGAGAAAACGAGACCATGCGCCCCCCAAAGGCCGCTGCTCATCACGGCACGCGTTGGGCTTTAGAACACTATTGCAGTTATTTATTCATTTGTTACTTGGAATGTCAAACTATTATCAGATATTGTGAGTTTTAGTGAGTTAAACATTCAGAGTTGCATCAGTAGTGCAGTGGATAGACATGTTCAGTGCAAATCTACCTGGGGATTAAACCTTTGCCCTAATATTATTACGTATATACATCATTATTAGAATCACTTAGATATAGTAGATTTTTAAATTGAGCATTTCCACAGCGTGAGTGCATCTCCATCCACGTTGGTCAAGCCGGAGTCCAGATTGGCAATGCCTGCTGGGAACTCTATTGTCTGGAGCATGGCATCCAGCCTGATGGCCAAATGCCCAGTGACAAGACCATTGGAGGAGGCGACGACTCCTTCAACACCTTCTTCAGCGAGACCGGAGCCGGGAAACACGTCCCCAGAGCTGTGTTTGTGGACCTGGAGCCCACCGTCATCGGTGTGTAAAGAGAAGCTATAGGTTTATCCGGTGGATGAATGTTTGTAACTGCGAATGTTGCGTTTGTGCAGATGAGGTTCGCACCGGAACATACCGTCAACTGTTCCACCCCGAGCAGCTCATCACAGGAAAAGAAGACGCCGCTAACAACTACGC